>JAANSN010002620.1:0-22954 GCA_036850665.1 Dicranocentrus wangi
CACCCTAACCTAACCCTAACCGAGCATATTATTGCATACATATTATTGACCACATTGAGAACTGCTGATATATGTAAGTATATGCTCGGTTAGGGTTAGGTTAGGTTGATGACATAAGGACACAACAGATCGTCCAACTTATGCGTCAACAGGCCAAATACCTGATAGGTGTAATCCTACCCCCACACGTATTTAATTTAAATGTACGAGTAGGTATACTAATTCGATCCGACCAGTAAAACAAAAACGATTTCTTCCTTATATAGTAAATTATACAATTGTTTGATGACTTTGATGGCTGTGATTCCAAATTGTCCTTTGTCGTTCCCAAAGTGCCAAGCGCATTTACTAGGCGGATTGGATTAGCGGAAGCTTATCAAAGGGCAGATTAGGTTTGGTTTAGGCTTAACCCGATTTTGTACCAGAGTAAGTGTAAATGTTTCTTCTGTAAGGATTCGAGTGTATTTGGTCGGACGTAATCCGAATTTTTATCAAACCTCACATCATCATCGTGATAAATCCTATATTGTATGAATAAGCCTATATAGATGAAAGATGAAACGCAAAGTATATATCACAGTTTGGAGCTGGCGTGCCCATGCCTTCCATTTTGAAAGTAGTATGAATACTTGGGTCCTCTAAGAGCAGTCGCATCTCGCATGTCATGCTTGGTACAAAGTGTAGATAGTCATCATACGAAAAAATGAAAATCGCCTTGCTTATCCTCGCCGGGGTAGGCGCTGTAGTCATAATTTTAGCTGGAGTTTTAGGCTTTGTCGTCTTCCCAAATATTGTGGACTCAACTATCGAAAAGGTTTGCGGAGCATATAATTTAAAGCATGATTTAAAAAACTATATTGGTTACTATATGTGGAAATCATTTTAAAGGAACTAAGGCTTGTAAGGGGAACCGACGTGTGGAACAAGTGGTCTGACATTACTTCTCCGATCTACATGAGCTTCTATGTATATAACGTAACAAATCCTGATGAAGTAGAGGCGGGAAGCCAACCCTGTACTCCAGGAGTTAGGACCTTACGCGTACAGGTTAGTTTTGATTTTGAGGATTTAGCCAATCTTACCATTATAGCGGTGGTGATAGAAGAGACTGAAAATAAATTGTGTTTCCAGACAATGGAGAAGTAAAGTTGATCCCCACTCGATTACTTGCAAGGAAACTGTCACTTATGAGCAAAAAACTACATATTTTTTCGATCAGCAAAAGTCTGGGAATAACAAGGAGAGCGATTTAGTCAACGTATTCAACGTCCCTTTCATCGTAAGTATAACACCATGCATCAGTTTGATTTTGATGCATGAAAAATGCCTTTGTAGAATCAGCTTGATTAGTAATTTTATCTGACATTTTTGGAAATTCATATAGTCGCTGATAGCAGGAATTAATAGAGCTGTCGGACCCAATACGGCTGGCACAATTGCTCGGTATTACCTGCCCAGAGAACTAATAGTTCGTAAAAACGTGACCGTTGGTGACCTGACTTTTAACGGATTTCCCGTTACAGACTATAACAACAGCTTTCTGCTTCCGTTCCTCCCAGTAGAATTCTCAGGCATTTCGGTTTGGACTATACAGAGGCAGAAATGGGTCTACAGACGGGCTCTACGAGGTGTACACCGGGGCCGGGAAAGACGGAGCGAAAACCTTTGGTCAAATTAAGGCATGGAGGGGGAGTAAGAATTTAACATTTTGGAATGAAACAGTCAACCCAAAGTGTAATGACGTCAGCGGATCCTCCGATGGAAGCTTGTTTCCGCCGTTCATGGAGCCAGGTGGTGAAATCAAACTCTTCAGTTCAGACTTGTGCCGCTCGCTTAACCTTGGTTATCGTGAGGAAATCACGATTAACGACATTAAAGCGTATCGCTACACCCCAACCCAGGATACGCTCAAGGGACCAGCAAATGACAATACAACTAACGCATGCTACTGCGTTAACAAACCCAACAATAATATGACACTTTGTAAGGATGGAACCATCGATGTTAGCGTTTGTCGTGGTGGGGCACCCATTATTCTATCCACCCCTCACTTTCTCGATGGATACTCAGGATATGCAGAGGCTATGGGACTTTCTCCGATCAGAGATAAACACGAGACGACTATTGATATTGAACCGGTGAGTCTACGTGACCATAATAATATATTTAGTTGGAGTTAAGCTGTAAGCCGTAAGTGTGAAACCCTTGTCACGTGTGATCTTTTAGAGAACTGGACTGTTGATGGGTGCCCATAAACGAATTCAAATCAATATTGAGCTGAACCGAATTCTCCAAGTTCCACAGCATGCATTGATTAATGAAACTATGCTCCTGCCTGTGCTTTGGGTTGATGAGGTACTTGATGGCTACACACCCTATTATTTCTGTTTCTTTACAAAGGTCTCGAAAAACTTTAACCTGGTTTTGATACCCTCTGTGATGTAGGAAGCGTCAATGTGCGACATGGACGTGGACGACTTTAAATCCCGAATAGAAAAGCCAATAAAAACGATAAAGATTGTGAGGTGGGTTTTCATTGGGATTGGAATCGCCTTGATTGTTGTATCAGTCGGACTACTTATATTCCTTCGAAAGAGGACAAAAACCAGCCTGTAGTATAATATCAAAAGTGATCTTGATGAATAATGCATTTTTCACTTTGACATTTAAATAATAAGACGGATATTATGCATTGTATTCAAAACCAATGGTTCAGATCAAATCATTTTCGCATAATTTTGACTTTGGCTTCATAATGCATTTTTAGCACAGGGATTTAACAACAACACTACACACATGATATAAGAATGAATATGGCTTTGACGGGGTAATCCAGCGTGATTGATAAGTGATCGTCAACTCGGTTGATAACAAAGTTTCATCGTCCACCCCGCGATTAACCATTGGCGTTTATACGATATTCAGTGTCCAGCTCAAAATCTCTGGATATGCACGTACGACGCACACACTAAGATATAGTCATGCATAAATCACCGATTGTGCTTTCTCTGCTGGGTGGCATTGTTGTGGTGCTCGCTGGCGTCATTGGATTTGTTGTAGTGCCAAATATTGTAGAAGACCAAATTGAAAAGGTAGAGCTCCTTTATCCAACTAGGAAGCTAACATATCAATAATTGTAAGTAAGTAAGTGCATATACACAACGATTTTGTTTCCCATTCCAAGTTTTGTTGTAATATTGCAAGGAACTGAGGCTAGTGAGAGGGACTGACGTGTGGAACAGGTGGTCCGAAATTGAGTCTCCAGTCTACATTAACTTTTATGTATATAACGTGACTAATGCGGATGACGTCGAAAACGGGAAACAGCCTATACTTCAAGAGTTAGGACCGTATGCCTATAGGGAAAGAAGGCAAAAGGTGAACCTTCACTCGGTCACTTGTAAGGAGACGGTGAACTACGAGCAAAAAATTACCTACTTTTTCGACCAGGAAAAATCGGGAAGGTTTCGGGAGGATGACATTGTCAACATTGTCAATGTTGCTTTTATTGTCAGTATATAGATTTTCAGTATATGTAATATTGGTCAAGTTTTTAACCAAAGTAAAAGTACGCATGCTCATATTATGGTTTATTTATTTACTTTCTCTAGTCTGTATTGAAAGTAGCAACAAGCAAGTTTATCGAAGAAGGATATCCTGCCGACCAAGCCGAGTTTGCCGCAGCGACAATTGCATACGCATTGAGGGAAACAGAGACCGTCGTCCGTAGAAATGTAACTGCTGGGGAGGTAATATTCACTGGATATGATGTGTCCGGTTTAAAAGTTGTTGGTGGGATCGAAAATTACTTAACGCCAGAATTTGACGGCTTTCGATTCGGAATATGGAAAGGGAAAAACGAGTCCACTGATGGTCTGTATGAAGTATACACCGGAACTACCGGAGCAGACAAATTTGGAATCATCAAACAGTGGAACGGAAGTCCAAGCGTAAATTATTGGAACTCTGCCGAGTGCAACCGGCTCGGTGGCAGCGATGGCACTATATTTCCCCCGTTTATTGAAAAGGAGGATGACATTACAATCTTCAATTCGGATTTGTGTCGTACACTAACACTCTCCTTTAAAGAGGAAGTCACTGTCAAAGACATCAAGGCATATCGTTTCACCCCTCCAACACACATTCTTAAAAATCCAGTTGAGAATCCAGACAATATGTGCTACTGCTTGAAGGAAAATAGGACAGAGTGCCAAAGTGGGACTTTTGACATAAGCCCATGCCGTTATGGAGCCCCCATTAGCTTGTCCTTGCCCTATTTTCTGGATGGGTATGAACCTTTCGCTACGGCTATGGGAATGAATAAACCAAATCGCGCCCTTCATGAAACCACTATTGATATTGAGCCTGTAAGAAACTACCCGTCGTGAATATTCTTTCCATGAACTCACGAAAGTTCGTGTATATATAACTTTGATTTTGCTTGCAGAGAACTGGAATGCTGCTAGGAGCTCATGCACGGTTCCAGGTCAACGTTGAAGTACGAACACTTCCGCTAGCCCCACAGTTTGAAAATATTACAGAAAACATGCTCTTTCCAGTCTTGTGGTTGGATGAGGTAATGGGCTAGTCATTGGCTGTTAGGTCTACGTCTAACGTGTAAAATTAAATTCATGAATTTGATAATTTGTTTCAGGAAGGATCTATTTGTGATTACGACGTAGACGACTACAAATCCCGAGTAGAGAAGCCCATTAAAATTATAAATATTGCCAGATGGACAGTGCTTGGGATTGGAATCGCGTTAATCTTCTGTGCAATTCTGTTATACGTAGGGCTGTCTCGCAAGCAAAGGTTTGCTCGAGTAACCAAAAATGTTGAATAAGGTGTGTTACTTGTTGTGCATGTCTCGCGTGTTTATGACCTTAGATGTCGAATTCGGGCGAATAAACTATATACTGTTGTCGTATTCATGCGGTATAGTTAGTGTGTCTGTGCAGATATACCCGTAAACTTATCACTCACTCAAAATCAATAAAATTTAATACTTTAATACCTAGTTGGAGCTGGGCTTTGCAAAGCTTGCTTTAGCCGTGATCGTGATGACTATCATCAATTTTCTTGTTTAATTCAGCATAAAATGAATTTCACAACACAACTATCACAAGTAAAAAAACTTGACGATTGGCGATAATTATGAAGGGATTACAAATAATCCAGCTACAAAGACTTTCATGGCATAAGGGCTTTATAAAATTTAAGCCAGGGTGGAAGATCTATCAAGAGTTTTTTTTTGTCATTTCATTAATCATGTTTTTGAACTCATCTTTTCCATTGGCAATTTTCATTATTTCATCTTTCATCTGTAAAGGCATAAATCATTTATATCATCAAAGGAGCGGACTAGGCCCACGTAGATGTAGAGTTACTGGTACCTTTTACCTTTACATTTGAGCATTTCTTTCCTTTACCCTTGATTCCACTTGGTGTTGAATAAATTCTTCGGCACAATGCATAAGTCGCCAATTGTGCTCTCAATTGTAGGTGGAATTGTAGTAGTTCTTGCTGGTGTTGTTGGATTTGTTGTTCTGCCAAATGTTGTGAATGAAACCATCGAAAAGGTTGCCATTTTTATAATTAAGTAATTTAGCGTCTCTAGAAGCATATATTGTACTCCAATATATTTGTTGTAAATTGAAGGAACTACGGCTGGTGAGAGGGACCGACGTGTGGAATAGGTGGTCTGAAATAGAGTCCCCAGTCTACATTAACTTTTACATATATAACGTAACCAATCCGGAGGAGGTTGAAAGGGGATTACAGCCTATACTTCAAGAGTTAGGACCGTATGCTTATAGGCAAAGAAGGCAAAAAGTGGAGCTTCACTCGGTTACTTGCAAAGAGACGGTGAACTATGAGCAAAAAATCACCTACTTTTTTGACCAGGAAAAGTCAGGAAGGTTCAGGGAAGACGATGTCGTCAACATTGTCAACATTGCTTTTGTTGTAAGATTAATATATAGTTTAACAGATTTATAGTCTTTAATTGCTTGCTTGCTACCAATGCAATCACTTGACACGAAGGATTTTATAGGCCCTGCTGAAAGTAGCACGAGACATGCTCATTGGAGCTGGCCAAGATCCCATACAAGCAGAGCTAATCGCAGGCTCAGTTGGAGACCTTTTGAAGAGAACCGAAACCGTCATTCGTAGAAATGTAACTGCTGGCGAGGTTATTTTCACAGGGTATGACGTATCTGGATTCAAGGCCCTTCCTGGCGTAGAAGATTATCTAACGCCAGAATTTGACGGCTTTCGATTTGGAATATGGAAAGGGAAAAACGAGTCCACTGATGGACTGTATGAAGTATACACCGGAACTACCGGAGCAGACAAATTTGGAATTATCAAACAGTGGAATGGAAGTCCAAGCGTAAATTATTGGAACTCTGCTGAGTGCAACCGGCTCGGAGGCACCGATGGCTCTATATTTCCCCCATTCATTGAAAAGAAGGATGACATCACAATCTTCAATTCGGATCTGTGTCGGACACTTAGACTCGCGTTTAAGGAGGAAGTCACTGTCAAGGATATCAAAGCCTACCGTTTTACACCTCCCGCAGACGAACTCAGAAACCCTGACGAGAATCCGAACAACATGTGCTACTGCTTAAGAGAAAATAGGACCGAGTGTCAAAGTGGGATTATTGACATTAGTCCATGCCGTCGAGGGGCCCCAATAATCCTGTCAACCCCTCATTTCCTGGATGGATACAATGGATTCGCCACTGCGATGGGACTGAAACCAAATAGGAATCTGCATGAAACCACGATCGACATTGAACCCGTAATAACTACACCACTCATTCACTCTCATCATCATCATCATCATCATAATCGTTATGATAGCACTCACGCATGTTGACGTCATCACTTTCAACTTTATTTCATTAATTATTAGAAAACTGGAATGCTATTGGAGGCCCATAAACGCATCCAAGTTAACGTGGAAGTGCGACATTATCCGGTAGCCCCTCAATTTGAACACATCACGGAGAACATGATTTTTCCCATACTGTGGCTGGATGAGGTAATATGTACTAAGAGAGACAATCCGGAATATTATGATTTACATTCAAGAGTAAACAAAATAATATTCATTAAGAAAATCATTTTTACTGCTTTGTTATAAAGGAAGCTTCAATTTGCGATTACGACGTAGACGACTACAAATCCCGAGTAGAGAAGCCCATTAAAATGATAAATGTGGCGAGGTGGACTGTGCTCGGGATTGGGATAGCTTTGATCCTCACAGCAATCCTGCTATATGCGATGTTTGCCCGAAAGCAGAAAATGACTCGATTAGCTTAAAAGATACGCCAGGATTTTATAACCGAGCGTATACTCGCTCCGCGTCACGTATCCCTTCTTGTTGAATTTTTCTTTTTGAGATTTGCATTTTGACTCAATTAAAAGACAATTGACTGAGCAGAATGTGTTTTTTCAAAGACTATATAGCAGTAAAGATGATGATTCCAACTAAATCGCGTTTGGTTTTAAAGATTGTTATTGCATATTGAAGTAAAACATTAAGGCAGAGAGACGTCGTGTTTCTCGAGGAGTAAACATCACTGGTTTCTCCATATGACACTGACGATATGATAATTTTTGGGCCATTTAGCTCCCCCTAATCAGAGGCATGAGCAGGTGTTGTTGTCAAGTGAGAAACGATGAATTCACGAGGGACCGCTAATGAACTAGATAATTTGCATGACTAATGGCAAATATGGCAATATATGAACTGCGTTGTGGTCATTCCATATTATATCTTATATGTATACGGTATTATAGTACTCGCGCATTCCATGAAGGATTTAACTGACCGTCACACGTCTCACATAGGTAATACGGTATAGCTAGGGCATCTATAAGATGACCTCCCTTTGTTCTCGCTCAGTTGGTTACTTCACACAGACACAACAGCACGTACAACAACACCACTACCTTTTCGATGTGAATAAATGCATTGTAATTTCATCAGCTTTCTTCCTCGCCTCCACTCTCCGCCGCCACCACCTCCGCCCATGTAATTCTGAAACAAGAAAACCAGTTCGAGTTGCATCACTCTACGTAAATCACATCCTCCTCGTCATTCCCTTTCTCCCGGACGAGTACGAGTGTTCATAGGCTTTGTGTAACAGCAAGGTCCACCCGCACGACACAGAGTTCGAGTAGCGACGTCACTCACTTCGTCTCTCTCAAAGTCCACCCACTTGTCGCAGCAATTATTACTCCCTCAATCAATGCATCAAACTCACGCTGAGGATAAGAGAGACAGGAAGCCAGCGAGTAGTTGTGGTGAGCAACGTAAAGGGATCACCTGCGTGTCCGACTGTGACAGACATTGTTTTAACCTTCCTGGAGTGGACACCGTGATTAGGTTCTTTGTCCTGTACCTGTATATGGTCTCTTGTTTCTTGAAATGGTTGGAAAAGTCCGACCCACTAGGTTTGAATACCTTACTAAGGTTATAAACAAGGGNTGTATATGGTCTCTTGTTTCTTGAAATGGTTGGAAAAGTCCGACCCACTAGGTTTGAATACCTTACTAAGGTTATAAACAAGGGGACAACCTTTGAGCCGGATCCAAGAGTGAGTATTAGCAATATATATCAATCAGCATCGACTGTAAACAAAATACCATTAGAAAAATACTACTACTAATACTAATGTTGACGTGATTTGAAATAGTTGGAGAAAGTAGAGGAGGCCGCGGCTGATGTTCCCTGGTACACAGATGTCCATCACATCCCTGTCAGACGATTATTGGATCGATATGGAGGCAGTATTACTAAGGTGGGCTATTTTACACACAATATTTTAAGTGAAGTACGAGTGCTATGAGGAAATGAAAGTAATATATTATTACTTTGGTGTGTTGTTGTAGGGTCTTACCGATAACCAAGTTCAAATGAATCGTCACCGCTATGGTGCGAACGTGATTGAGTCAAAAACGCCACCTGCAGTGAGATGCTGGTCCCTCCTAAAATCCCTAACTTTAGGTCTCAACTCACTAATCTGGGTTTGCCTTGTCATCAGTCTGACTGTTTTCACCATCCGGTGGGTGTGGTTGCAGGAGAAGCCAGTCGAGCATTTGGTATTTGCTGTGGCGCTCCTCTTTGCTATTTTGGTTACAGCACTGTCCTTCCAGTACCAGACAATCAGGTCGCAACGGATTTTGTCAACAATCGGTGGATCCACCTTCCAGTGCGCCTTGGCAAAGAGAAACGGTCGTTTCGTGGAAATCCCAACCACTGATCTCGTCGTTGGAGATATTGTCCAGCTAAGTTATGGGGATGTGGTTCCAGCGGATATCAGGATCATTGAGAGTCACGAGTTTTACGTTGACAACTCTGGACTTACAGGGGAATCAGACCCGAAAAGACGTCGATCCGTATGTACAAATCAAAACCCTCTGGAAACCAAAAACATGGCATATTTCTCAACCTACGCTTTAGAGGGTTATGCCAAGGGGGTGGTGGTCAACGTCGGTAACAATACGTTGATGGGGAGGGTGGCGGAGGTGGCAAGTGGGATAACATACAAAACTCAAAGTCCCGTTAGGAAGGAACTAGACAGACTTGTCGGAATTTTGCTCCTACAGTCCATCTTCTTTGGAGCCTTTTTCTTTGCCGTTTGCATGATTCTAGATAAAGACTGGAAGGAGGCTCTACTCTACGTGATGACGGTCATTGTAGCCAATGTCCCAGAGGGTTTAGCACTAACTTCCACAATACTCCTTGCCCTGATTGCCACCAAGATGAAGTCGCTTAATTGCGTTGTCAAGAATTTGCACGCGATCGAAAGCTTAGGCTCTACAACTGTCGTCTGCACAGATAAGACTGGCACGATTACTCAAAACAGGATGGCAATTGCACATTTGTGGATGGATGACCGAATCGCACAAGCAGACACTTCGGAGTTTGTTGATGGTAAAGCCTTCAACACGGATGATCCCGGGTTCAAAGCTCTCGCACGCGTTGCAAGACTTTGCTCCAGAGCAAGGTTCAAGCCGCATCAAATGGATAAGCCAATTTTCAGACGGGAAGTGCAAGGGGACGCCTCTGAAGCAGCGATCCTCAGGTTCATGGAGACGTACATGGGAAGCGTGACAAAGTACCGGAGAAAGTACAAGAAAATCTATGAGCTGCCATTCAACTCCCGGACAAAGTTACAAGCATTCATTTATGAAATTCCGGAAAAGGGTGGGAATCAGCATTATCTAACGGTGAAAGGGGCTCCGGAAAAGTTGTTCGAGTTGTGCATCTCCATCCTCATCAAAGACAAGTCATTCACACTGGACGAGAAATGGCGAGCCAAGTTTTTCACAATTGTGGAGAAACTTGCCTCAGTCGGAGATAGAATTATAGGGTTTGCGGACGCTCTCCTCCCTAAAGAAAAGTACAACTCGAATTACAACTACGACACGGACAAGCCCGACTTTTTGAAAGGAGGCCTGAGATTTGTAGGGTTAATGTCAATGATTGATCCTCCACGGGCCGCTGTCCCGGAAGCCGTGGCCAAGTGTAAGAAGGCAGGGGTCAAAATCGTGATGATTACAGGTGACCATCCAATCACTGCCACAGCAATTGGTCAAGCCACCGGAATATTTCCCCCTCATCCCACAAACACAAATACAATCCGCAGCAAGAAAACAAAGACCGCAGAGGAAGAAGAGGATCAAATAAGCGACTCCAAGTTGGATAAAGTTTACTCTGGAAAAGACCTTGTTGGGCTCGAGCCTCACCGCCTTGATGCAATTGTTAGCCAACCCGGAAACATAATTTTCGCCCGTACCACTCCCGAGCAGAAGTACACAATTGTTGAATCTCTCCAACGGTTAGGACACCACGTGACCGTTGTAGGAGACGGGGTTAACGATAGTCCAGCAATTAAAAGGGCGGATGTAGGGATTGTTATGGGAGTCACAGGCTCTGAAGTTAGTAAGGAAATTGGGGACATGATCCTCCTGGACGATAACTTTGCTACCGTGACGCAAGGGATTGAAGAAGGGCGACTTGGATTTGAAAATTTGGTAAAGTTGCTCAGGTACACAATGCCTGACAACATTGCGCAGTTGTACTGCTCTGGACTAAGTGTGATTTTGAGAATTCCACGGCCATTTGCTTCGATGGCCATGTTGTTAACCGTATTGGGTACGGATATCCTCCCTGCAGTCAGCATTTGTTATGAAACAATGGAAGTGGATGTGCTCAGGTCAAGACCGTGGGATATGAAGAGGAACAAGCTAATCACGTCTCAGTTGATATCCCACATTTACGTGCATACAGCAATGCTTGAAATGGCTGCAGGGTTTTTCGCGTATTTTGCGACAATGGCGACTTACGGCTTCTCCCCCTTTAGACTCCTGGCCATCAAGCCAATGTGGGACACTCCATATGTGAATGATCTTGCGGATGACATTTATGGACAAGAATGGGTAAGTTATTTTACTACTAATTACGAATCAAAATGGATTTTGTCGGAGTTTATTGTTTCTCGAAAGTAGCCCAATTGAAATAAATTATCGTATTATTCAGACATACGTCGCAAGAAAGAAATTGGAGGCACACTGCCAAGCTACAGTTTTCATTGCAATTGTCGTGATGCAAGTGGCGTCTGTAATTACCTGCACGGGGAGAAATTCCAGTTTGAATGCACGAATTCTCATGTAAAATATAAAAAAATATAGTAGTAAACGTACAATTATGTAGTGTATTTGAAAAGTACTAATAACAGGGCTTGAAATATTAATTTGCACTGAATTATGGACTGACTGCAGAAATTGGCGAATGAACCTGGCAATTTGTGCAGAGCTCGCATTGGCGGCTTGTATTTTATACATACCACTGATCTCACGCGGAACTGGACTGCCACCACTTGCGTAAGAATATTACATTTTTCCCTAAATTCATACCTGCAGCTATCAATTGACTCAAGTTGTAATTCTAAATAGGTTTTCGGAGTGGCTGTACCCAGTGCCATTTGCTTGCCTCCTTATCGTACTGGATGAGCTAAGGCGGTTGCTCATAAAGCGAAAATGGATAGACAAAGCATTGTTACCTGCCATCTTACATTGATTTACCTATACACACATGGATATCCATATGTATACTGTACAACATAATTTATAATTTTAAACTTATTACTTTGTACTTCTAGTACTTATATAATGTATTAATTATGTATTACTGCGTGTGACGAATAAATGACAAGTGAGCATTATAGGGGTATAAATCTATTTGGTCATCGGCACATAATTATTGTGATAATCAAATGACATTTGGCATTACGATTAATAATAATAATAATTACTTTCCACTTCCATTATAACTTAAGTACTGCTACCAATGCTAATATATAATAGTTCATTGCAGCATATTCCAGTGAAAGCACTGGGAACATCGCATCGCCTGACTGAACTGGCTGGAGCATGAGTATTTCAACGTATGTACCCAACCGACCGAGAAAGAAAGAACCCCTAAAGCAAGTTCCTGTTGTAACTACTAGAAACTTTTGTAATCTAGAGTGTGTTACTCAAATAGAAATGGATTTTCCACCTGAGCAAAAAAAAAAAAAAATATGCAAACTTATTTTAAAACCAAAGAACAAAAAAACTCGCCTTCTCAAATACTCAACTCCAAACTCCAACCCATTCTGTTGAAAAAACTTATTTTGTACATGTTCTAGCCATTTGTATCACCTTGCAGAAAGCTTATTTTTATCACATGCACCATGCCAAACAGCAGGTATCACTATGATAGAAAGCCGCGTCTTGCTTTCTACGAGCGTGGTCCAGGTACGTGGAAAGTAGAAAGATTTATCATCTTTTATAAGTAACAAAACTGGATCAAAGAGCAATACCCTATATAATATGCTGTCATAGGTCCTGCGGGCTACAACTTGCCTCCTTTGGTGGGCAAGCGAAAGCACGGGCTAACCCATCGGATCAACCCAGAGTACAGTTTTGGACTCAAGCTGAATAATGCCTTTATCCCAACCAACATCGGTCCTGGCTCAGCCGCCTACCTCGTTCCGCAGCATTGGAAGGCAAACGGCTACTTTGCTGGGTTTAAGTTCACGTGCAGGCAGAAACTTGGCACAAGTATACAGAAAATATTTAAATATCTCCCCCAAATTCCATCATTTTTTATTCATACAAAACTAACTAGATTTTGGGTTTAAAGTTGACAAGAGAGTGGTGCCCTCGCCAAACGTGTACACCTTGCCACTAACCGACAAATATAGGCATAAAGCACCTACTCCGATAATTGGAGCGAGAACGCCACTCATCTGCAAGAGACTGGGACCCGGTCCAAACGCCTACCTATTGCCCCCGGCTATTGGACCTAAAATACCTGACAAGTTGGCAGCAGCCGAGTGCACACTGTAAGAAACGGCTTCCTCTCTTTATAAAGAAGCATGTATATACTTTCTGTTTCTTCCCTAAAACTTCTTCCTTTTTTACCATATACTATGATTTAATATTCAGGAAGGGAGTCCGAAAACCCAAGGACATAGTTCCATCTCCAGGTCCCATTTACTCCATCGGCCCACCGGAACTCATACGTCCAAAGTCTCCAGCGTTCACAATGCGCATCAAGTGGAAGGAATTGGAGAACAGATATCCAGCTGGACCTGCGTCTTATACTCCCCTGTACCCAACTCCCTGTCCGTGCAAAACTCCTCCGAAAGGATGGGCCTTAGGCATTCGCTACAATGACTATACGGGAGTCTTCCGTACCGAGTGTGATCGCTCAAGATATGAACCCCTGGACTAAAATAACATCTGTAAAGGAATTATGTCTTCTTCCCCATTTCCTTTTTGTAGTAAATCTAATTTTGTAGAAATAAAAAGCACAAAAGTAAAAGAGATTGAGTAAGCAAGAAAACAAAAGAGCTTTCCCTTCCTTTTTGCGTCGTCCTCCTTTCTGGAACCTAAAAGAGCTTCTGCTTCATTTATCAATTATTTCAATCAACTTACCAGAACAACATCCCATCATTTTTGGTAATAAAACGAGAGAAACAGCACCAACCACCACTTCCTCGATCGGAGACCCAGGACCACCTTTCCACTTTCCATTAACTCGATTAACGAAACTCCGAGGCTCTTACCCTATATATACCTATAATATATATTCTGGTAAATGTGTGGACTCGGTTGTTCCCGTGTGAGTCCTTCATATTCATGGCTTGTCTTCCTAAAAAAAACTAGTTTCATTTTTTACCACACACACACACATCCTGCTGTCGGTCTAACCAAGGGAATCTCCCTAAAACTATTGGGGAGAAAGATAGGGAGAGAGAGAAAGAGAGAGTCAACTTGTCTCCCGTCATTATTACATTGGATGTACGTCGTGAGCAGGAGAGGAAATTGGAAGTGGAGTGGTGGGTCTTGAATCTCCGTTGAAGCGCTGCGTTGCTTGTAAGAACTGTCGATGAAAAGAATTCTCATGTGAAGATACGATGCGACGTGGTGGGATCGTACACATAGATTATGCAGATTTTTGGCACAGATAAAACCAAGATTAATAATATACAGTGCTTCGTCCGTGTAGTGTTTAGTCTGGCTGGAAGGAATAAAAACGGGAAAAGGGATATACCGAGTGTGTCCGTGTGTGTGTGTATGTGTTGTCTGATGTACAGGATGTTGTAGTAGATCAGAGTGATTTGCGGGGAGAAATGAGCACATCTGCTGCTGCTTTCTTCGAAAGGCAATAAACAGTTCCAAGTGCACCCCGTGTGCTCCCACATCACACAAATTTTCCTGATGATAGATGTGCGAGCGAGCTTGTATATAAAAGTGGATTTATCCCTGTTTTATGTGGCTAGGTAGGGAAGTAAAGTGGCGTATATAAAACGGCGAGAATTATGTGCACCAAGTTGACTGCCTCCCAAAGGAACTGGATCTTTTATGGCTTTTGCTCCATTCCACTTGTAAGTTGTTGTACACGCTATTGGGAAAAGTGTGGAAATTGGTGAACCATGAATGAATGTGATATATATATTTGTTGATCCCCGGTGAAGGTGAGTGAAAGTAATGATGATGCCTTTTTTTGTGTATGTTTATTTATTTAGATTTTGGGGATTTGCTCCGTGTGTCTCGGCATTTGGCTTTGCGTTGTTGTCCTCCACAATGCGGGTGAGTCTCCCGACAAGCAAATTTATTTTGAAAAGGTGATCACGACAAACATACAGGAAGGAAGTGACTGGGACAGTTCCGCTCATTTGGGCAATGAGTCTCCATTTACTCACACGCCAGTGGATAACCTCTGTTTCTACCTTCTGTCCTTGAGCTTCATTGTCGTGTTGGGGGGAAGTGGGAGGGTGATTGCGACATCCTTCTTTTGCCTCCATCTCTTCCATAATGTGAGCTATATCTATATATTACATATGCAAATGTAAAGATGATGTTTGACAGTAGTAGTTTTTATTATAATGATTATTATGCTCATTTCAGAGAATCACTGGACAGCTTTTTTGGGCTTGGTTGATTCTCTCTGTGCTCGCCGTGACGATTGAAGTCCTCCTCACCTACGATATTTTGCACACCCTGAGTCACAACGACATCACCCCGCCTTACCATCGCGATTTTTTCTTTACCAATGACTCCCACGGATTTTACTGGCTGTGCCACACTCTCCGCTACTATATCTGGATTGATTTGTGTCTCAGTGGACTCAGCCAACTGCTCGTGTGCTGGTTGTACCGGTTGCGTGTCAGGCAGAACGAGTTTTAAATGATGATGATGAAATTTTTGCAAGGTATATGACGTACAAGTAGTCGGTTTGCAGGGCAATTCCAAAAAAAACATGACATTTATACCTTATTTTTTTGAGTAATAAAGAATTTGATCAGTGTGAAAAATTACGAGTTTTTTGTCCGTTTTTTTTATTTCTCCTAAAACACAACATTTTGTATATTAATGTTAATGAAAGATACATTGAGGAAATGATATATATGTAGTTATATGCTTTTTTACAAGTTTGAGAAGCATTATATGTTCCAAGCGTTTTCTGGTATAGATTGTTGATTGATGAAAGATTTATAATTTCGTTTACATGGGCAAAGTGCTCTTCTCGTAGGAACCCTCAAGTGCACAATGCCCAAGTGGATATGGATAACCTCGACAAATTTCTCGAGCGTTTCGAGAATGCAAAATGTTGAGAACGAGAAGAATGAAGAGAATCCCACAAACTGGGAATACACAGAGGAAAGTATACTCTTTCCAGTCCCGTGGCTTGTCCTCCCTGTCATTTTCTCCATTTTCGTCATTGGGACTAAAGGTAACCACGGTTGAGGCTGGGGTCGCCTCCTTTGAAGGGTCACACGGGGGCAACTGTTTATCGCCAAGTTGTCCGTCTACGTTAAAACCCGGAGTAGTAGTTTTGGACCGGTCTTCATCCACATATTTAAGGGAATCGTCGTGATGTTGTTGTTGTTGTTGTTTACCATGCGATGGGAAATGTAATAGTCCGCCATGCCGGTGACTGTTTCTTGTTGATCCACTGGCTTCCTTTCCCGACTCTGAATGATAAGAGGCGGAATATCCCTCGGAACCTCGGCGGAAGAGGAGTTTCAGATTTGTCAATATGTTATTGCTTTGAGAGCATTCGTACGCCCCGCAAAATTGAACTGGATAAGGGATCGGATATTCGGAGCCCGTGCAACCCACTCGGGACCTATTCTTATCAATTTTATACTGCTGCACAACAATCTCGCAGCTCCCGTTTCTCGAAATGGAAACCGCAATTTGGACGTACTGAGGATTGTAACTGCATGCAATGTCGTCTTTCCCCATGTGATAATTTTTAATTGTGTCAACGTAGCTGACGGAATGCGGGAAGAGGGTGAAGTTATGCCAGAAGTATACACTGACTTTGCTAATGACCTCCTCGTTGTCGAGTTCGTGACTTTGGACGTCTAAACCGTGATTGCTGCGGTAGCGTTGTATTCCGATATCCCTCTCGCACACCTTTTCCTTTTTAATTGGACTCACAACACCATTTCTGTAGGTGGAACTTCCACTCCTACGAGAATTTTGAGATTCATCCGAGTCATATAACTCGTGCGAAATCTAAAAAAAATTAAAACAATAAATGTGAATAGATAGGTATGCTCATAATGCGTGTGCCTTCGGGTAAAAATCCCGTTTACCTTAACAATGTGCGTGCATGCATTAGCATGCCGAAAGTTCCATGGGTTCTCCGTCGAGTGAATTGCAGTCACTACCGTGTTTTCTACCCCATTCCGATGAAAATCGCAGGAGGTTGTGGAAGGGTCCAAATGTGCGTGCATGCATTGGCATGCCGAAAGTTCCATGGGTTCTCCGTCGAGTGAATTGCAGTCACTACCGTGTTTTCTACCCCATTCCGATGAAAATCGCAGGAGGTTGTGGAAGGGTCCTTCACTGACGTGGACGAGTGGGTAGAGTACGGGTGTTTACTTATGCTACGGCTGTTCACGGTGTCCAAATGAATCGTTGTTTCCCTCTTGGGATATATGCCAGGGACTCCAACTCGCGGATCTGGACAGAGCTGGTCAAATCTGAAGAAATCTAAACAATTAACAAGGAAACTTGTTATAAAAACATTTCAAAGGATTGAGAATCACAGGATCAATCAGACTCTTTAGCAATTGCCCTACTTGAACACATGGATGATCCTAGAGTTGGCTGAAATTGTGTCGCACAAGCTACAATAATAATAAGTGAAATGAAGAAGCTCCTTTGAAGCTGATCCCAGACTTCCATTCTTTTTGACCAATTTTTGAACCCCGCAAAAATTAATAATATTTGCAGTTTCCTTTTGATGGATTACTACTACACCCACTCACTCTCCTGCCGTGTGGTGTTTACAAAATAACCCATTTTCCTACAGACATGAAATGATGTGCCTATAGTATAAGCATGCTGCCTAAATGAAAGGATTTTCTTTGGGGCAACAGGTTACCAACAGGAAGAAGAGCAATATAGGCAATATTAATGTGGTAGAGAAAGACCCGCTTTGCCTGCCTAACTGCTCCCAAGCACGTACAAGATGACGAGGACGGGACTATTTGCATCCATATTTTCCCCATTTCATTTCGCTCACAAGTTGGCATCCACATACAACAGCAACTACCCGTCGTTCAGTTGCTATTTTCGCCTTGGATTTTTATAGTGCCTTGTTCAAGGAAACGGAATAAAGTACTTTCGTGCGCAACATTTCCCTTCTCGGATTTCTACGATGCTTCATCCCGACTCTCAATTTACAGCATCCAAACATTCCGGAATATTTTTTTTTCACCCGTTTCAAGATTTGCAGCTGGAGAAGAAGAGTTATGCCATCATGTCATCGCATTCCTTTTTGCTTTTGTCCGAAAAGGGTGGACACCTGAACGACGGTGTGATCGATGAGATTGATGAACCCTTTCTACTACCACCACCACCGCCATTCTACACCATCCCATCCCAACTCCAACAACAACACAACTCATGTAAGTGGATTCAACTAATGTAACTTGTTACGGCGGAAATGTAATGACCTACTTTGAACAATTTGTACAACACACGACGTACTCCATCCAATCCAGCACTCCAATCTACAAAATGTACTTTTCCATCAAACACCTTCTTTCGTGGGAGTTTGAGTTACATCAATGTAGGTTGGAAATTATATATATGTTGGTGATGGAATGACGCGTGCAGACGTGCTAAGTATATGGATGGAACTTGGGAAAGTCTGGCTGGAGTCTTGTGCGTGTTGTGAATCCATCCATATGCCATTATAACTTCCTACGCAGTTGATTTTTCTCCTCTGCTTTCACAGAGGACATGTGAGTGAACGAACAGGAGCCATATATGTGGAATTATTATTTTTGCACGTGCCTCTTCTGTCCTAAAATATTATTTCCTTGTAAATAAGTAAATAAGTCGGGTAAAAGGGACGGTCGCGTTGTAGCTGAGTTATTATTGATTTTGGACTGTGTGGGGCAATACAATATGCATTAGATCCAAATATTCCAACTACGCCTTTTGCTTCTCTGCTAATTATTTTTTTAGAGAATTTCCCTATTTCCCATAAACTCTTAAACAGCGCAACTTTTATTTTTACGGTTTTCATACATGAACAATAATAGCACGAGCAAATAATGCAGAAATAAGCTAAACCAGTTAGCCATTTCATTATGCATGTCATATTATCGTAGTATTTCGCGAATATAGGTATAACAGATGATAGGGGTCGATCTTCACTTAAATATTTAAGATGTTATATAGACTTTTGGCATTTTGTGTGTGTTTGTGACAAGAACACCACATTTACTATTAGAATATTAATGAATTAGCTGAAATGTCAGAAGGAATGGCTGATAATGAAAGGTTTTATTTTTATCCCGTGATTAGTCTCCCGTAATAGCCATTTCGACAAGTGCCCATGTATAATGGAGCAGATCCTTTGAGGAGCCAGTCGTAATCGATCCCTTCCACCTTGAACTGAATATGATAAATTTTTTAGCGGTCAATTATTTTTGGGAATTAATGGATTAGTAAGGTAAGCGTCTAAGAATATATTTTATACCTGAATGGAATATGAGACACTATATCCAGGATAGTGACTTTGATGACTGTTGGCACTGTAAGCTTGCAAAAATGTAGGGACCTGCCCTTTGGGTATGATTAAAGCTCCTCGCCACACCACCTCCCCGTCACCCCCAATATTCACCTCAGCCCTTTCACTCCGGACCACTGTGGATGTCACCTTTTTCCAACAGTTTTCGGAAATGCTGTACGTTATCTTTTGTGCGATAAACACCCTCATTTGCATTGGCATCCGTTTTGGGTTTTTTATGCTAAGTACAAAGTGGACAGCTTCCTCCGAGAGGAACCCGGAGGACTCTACGCGAAATGACGCGGACACGCCGGAGTGGTCAGTGTCAAGTTGAGGTGGAGGGACTGGTCTGTCGATTAATATTGGCCTGCTAGTTTCCAAACCTCCATTCTGGGACAGGTTGAAGTACCCCTTGAAGTCTAAAGATTCCTCGGAAATCTGCACATATCTCATGTCCTGTGAGCACAAGTGGGCGCTCAATTTATATACCAGGGTACCAGTCGAATTGTTGAAAGGGGAGGGGAACAACTTGTCTCCGGGGATTTCGAGACTGAACGGAAACGTGGTGGCATCCACAATGGAATTAATGTCCGGAATTAGTGCATATATCTCTGCAAAAGTGAGAAGCGGACTGGTTATTATTACGGCTCTAAATACCAATTGTAGATGCATGCAAAAGCATAAAGAACTTTTAAAATTGAGTACCTTTGGAGTTCGAGAGCGACTCGACTGCATCGCATTGTATAGTTGAGCCAAACGTTCCTCGCTTCCCATTGTTTGAATTGTTATTTTGTGCGTTATTTATCTCAGTCTGAAGAATACTGAATCTTTTTGTTACCAGCTCCCCACTCTTTTCAAGAAAGAGTAGTACATTGTGCGTCCAATTGAACCCGGAGACCTACCCGAAACATTTTCCAATGTGTCATTTTTATTATTTTATATTAATGTACAGATTCGGAATTATACGTTTGGAACGTTCTCTAAATATTAACAATTTTGCTTACCTGTAAAGGTGACTAAAGCTTTACTGTGGATAACCACCTTGCCCTGAAGCTTCCTTCCTGGACGAAGCGTCCTATCTGGGAGTAGAATGGATCCGCTAAATCCATTGCTCCAAAAACTACGTACTTTCCTCTGACCCCTGCCATTGTTCCCTTTGTCCAATTGAAGGGGTCTATTGATCATGGGCCATTTTTCGAGACGCATTTCGTCTCATAATTTTTTTCTGCTTATTTTACACTTTTCTGTAGATAATAGAATGAGTGTTTTCAAGAAAAATCACAAGCCCTTCCGCCGTGTTAAAAACTTTGATATGTTTGTATTTCTATGTGGACTTTCAGAGCCACCCAAACTATGGAGGATTCTAGGTGCTGCTCTCCTCCTCGTAACAGAATGAGTAAGTGTTTTGCAAGATCACAAGGGAATTGCAAAACACTCTCCTTTCTCTCTGCTTTCACTTGAGCGCAACAGTGGAACACAGCCGAATCTCCGGCGAGAGGAAGCGAGCAGCTCGTTTTAAAGGAGAACGGCAACTACTACTTTGCAAGGTGGAGAGCTTGGACATGGTGATGGTGGCAGAGAGAAAAAAGATGTGTCCGTCTCTCGTAATGTCTATACACTCTTACCTACCACCAGTTCTACGTTCCACCGGAGAAGCGAAACGTCTTTTCTTTGTTATCTACAATTTGCCATTTCGCCGGAGTTGTTCCAGTAGCGTACAAATGGAGTCCATTAACAAGCTCGGCTCACTAAAGGATTGTATTCTTAGCTAGACGGAAAATCAATAGCAGAATGAAGAAGTGAGTCTTTTTCTGCTTTTGCATGGTCGGATTCAGCACATTTAGTATGCACAGTTCATACTTTGAGAGTACTGAATAATTTGCGATGCCGGTTCTAGTTTTAAACATGAAAAGAATGATATGCTTTTGTGTCTGTCTGCTCCCGTCTAAGTTTCATGCTTTTGCATAGACGTTTAGATCTATGTAAGTACATATTCGTTCGTAGCATGCTCAAAATGTGCAGGTGAACTACAAGAGATACACAGAAAGAATGTATATATGCATAGGTATGCATGCACATTATAGGGATTACTATTAAATCCTCGGAAAAATTGCCCTTGGTCTAAACCTTTGTTTTCCGAGTCACATTGAAATGAACGACAAGGTCAATAATTTCTTTCCAGGAAACATAAAACGATATAAACCTGATGAGAAATTCCAATGCCATGAAAGTCAAGGTGGTTGTATTTGTTTGTAAAAAAGGGGGTTTTAAATACTTCAACAGGTTAGGTACATGAAAGGTACACCACAAACGGCGTTTTGACATGCTTTATTCATTCAACACATGTACTGGATACTGGAACCAATATACTGGTCGCCTGGCTGTGGATATCGATTTGAACTAAACTACAAAAGCGCAATAGATTTTTACATTTGTAGGAAAACAATTTGACTTTTTTATTACTTTTTTAAACTTAATATTTTATACACACACGACACAACAACGTGCCAAATTGAGTTTTTATAACAGAAAGATATACAGCTTTATGCTTTATACATACTCTCAGCCTGTCAAACAAAATAGGTAGCATATATAAATCCTAAGAAGTACTACAGAAAAACCTGAAGCCAGGGAACAATACATCTCATTTCTTGTCCGACTCTGAGTCTGAGCTACTCGAATCGCTGTCACTATCACTATCACTGTCACTAGAACTACTTGAACTTGTATCATCATCATCTGGCTTTGAATATACATGGAGACTATGACTTAAAGCGCCCATATTAGCTGTCAAGTTTTGACTGAGGGTGACTGATTGGAGGGCTAAAGTTGAACAAAGTTGTGCCCTCACATTTGTGACATCTCCGCGTTTCTCCAGTTCTTGAATGGCGTCTCGATGAAGGATTCGACCGTGCGCTACAGCAGCAATAAGAAGGAACTGAGGCATTTTCTTCAACGCCTTCATCAGTCTGGAGATATTATCGTCTGCACAAAAACCGAGTGCTACTTTGGATTGCATTACACGTAAAAGCGGGGCCCACTCTGTGCCGGTTAACGCCATTCTCGCCACGTTCGTGTTGACAGCCTGTTGAATTTTCATGTCGTACTTCATATCATATAAGGAACCCCGAATCTGTTTGCACACCACAGTAATATATATTATATTAAAATGTCATGTAATACACTGTCGGGTTCACAACGCATAAAGGTTTCTACAAAAAAATAAATATTGTAAATTGTATCTCGAGTAATTTATTACACTTTTTTTTATCTTACATCAATCAAGTCATGTTGGGTGTACCAATTAAAATGGAAAATGCACGTTAATGGATAAGCCTTGAAATCCCG
>JAANSN010002621.1:0-22953 GCA_036850665.1 Dicranocentrus wangi
TATCGACTCTGAAAATCATAATCAAAAGGGCAGTGTCAAGACAAGAAAATATATTGTATCACTAAACAATCATATTGAGCATGTTTTGTACCGATGATGCTCGGTTTCATATTTCACATGAGGTAAAATGTAATAGTTTTGTGGTATCCGCGGTGTTCGGCCAGTGACAGACGTGAAGTGTTTTTGAAACTCATTGATAACATCTGTTCTGTCCATCAGTTCTAAATCTGCTTTATTGCAAACGAATATCGGTTCTGGGTACGAGTTTTCTCCTAACGCAGAATCCTTGAAAAGATCAAGACGGATTTTGATTATTTAGAACATGAATCTCACACTCCTAATGGATTTTTAATAAAGTTCATGATACCATTGGATGTATAATTTCTGCCGAATTCATTAGTTGAAATACATTTGGCTCAAATACATTCTCGCTAACGACAAGAATCATATGACTAACGGATAACGCCCAACGAACGAGTCGCAAATTCCAGGTCTAGAAACAACAATTTAATCAATAACGCTTGCTTTTTAGCAACGCTTATTTGTATGACCAGGTAACTGTTTTTTAACTTACCACATTAGAAACCTCTAAAACGCCTTGCTGGGAAACCAACGGGATCAAGTCGTTAGTCGACGATTGATTATAAACTGAACTGAGTTCAATAAAAACTATTTGATTTGAAGATATGTAGACTGATGACTGCATTTCCTCTTCCCGTTTCCGCGGTGGAAAAATAGTACTACTGCCAAACTTTTCGTCTCCAGCAAGGTACGATAAAATGGTTGACTTTCCTGCAATAAACAATAATAAACCGAATGAAGAGGTTTGCTACTTTTAGTTTAAGAAGGTTCGAGTTTATTTGTGGAGTAGACCATCCTTACCAACGTTGGGTCTTCCTATCACAGTTACAACCAAATAATCCATATTTGAAGGATAGTTATGAGCATCATAATCGAAATTTTTCCACGGACAAATTTTCATATTTGAGTCAATTAGTGTCATTGCCTTTCCTCCAGGAAATTGGTATGCAGGCTTCAATATTTCAGAAATAGGTGGGGGTCCAGTTTTCCCTTTCTGTAAAGTATTTCAATTAAGTTTACAAAGAATTGTGTCAATTAATATATACTTAAACATGTGTGTTAATCACAAAGTGTAACCTCGACTGTTGCAGAATCTGACGAATCTTGTTCTCTTTTCCCCGACCGCTTCACTAGAATCGAGGTTGGGCCATGACCGTGCTTGTTAATGCTCACATCTGAGGACGTAGCACCAGGTTCTCCGCGTTCGGGATAGCGATTGTCCGCTGTTGGACGTTTTCTTGTCTGGTCGTTTCAAGAGAACAATAGGTCCTTGAACAGGTTTCGATTCAGAATCCCTATCTCTCCGTCGATCCTTGTCATCCCGACGCCTACTGTCCCGATCGCGCTCTCTGTCCCTGTCACTTTCACGGTCTTCTCTAGAGAGAATTTTCATAGTTCTGCCTGACCCACGTGTGTCTTTTGAGGCCATGTTGGTGCCGAGGAGAGAAAATCTACAGTGAACGATACAAAGTATCAATACATTATATTTCGGTCTAATTCAATGCAGTCGTCATTTGTGCTACAATAAAAAAAACCATAATAATACGGTAATAATTTCAAAACACATTTGCACAGTTCCGCATGCACGTAACATTTCGATAAATGAGACTTTTTTTTAAAGAACGTGACATGATCATTAACATTTTATTGCAATGCTTCTAACACGAGTATAATTACGTATAGTTTTGTCATACGAACAAGATTGCTCCAATCGTTGTTTCCTTGTTGGTTGCACTGCAATCGACATGCAGGCATAAATATGTATTGTATATGTATTTGGTCAACTGCAGAACGTAACCTATTTACGTTAGGACGATTAGTCTCCGTTTTAATACGCTACCCCCGTCGGTCTCATCAGTGAATTATGTACTTTTAAATCAATGGTAGGGGATTCGGGAGCCTTTTGACTGCATGGCTCGGCACATTAATATTTATTATTAGTTATTATTATCGTTTTCGTGGGGGTGCATTTGCTTCAAGCTAGAGACATGTACGTCTTTGTCTCTTGTTTGTGATATGATGTAGCGTATCGTAAAGCATTACAACAATACTCATTTGTACGAAGACGAATTATCATCAATTTCCTTTGCTTACAAAAGGTATTTTTTAGTCTCTCTTTGTTCTGTTTCTGGCAAACTATTTCGATTCAGAGAAGGTTACATAAACGTAACTAACATAAGCCCCTAAGCTCGGACGCAAGCCAGAACCTTCCAACATTTTAAACATAAAAAAAACCAGAGCCAGAGCCAATGCCTACTATTATTATTGTTATTACGTATTAAATATTACGTAAAACAAACTACGCAAAACCTTGACTTGTGAAGGTGAGATGAGTATTTTCATGATGATGATGTACTATCTAATGAAAATTACTCTACCGGAAAAGACAACACAAAGTACAACATTTTAAACATAAAAAAAACCAGAGCCAGAGCCAATGCCTACTATTATTATGGTTATTACTTATTACGTATTAAATATTACGTAAAACAAACTACGCAAAACCTTGACTTGTGAAGGTGAGATGAGTACTTTCATGATGATGTACTATCTAATGAAAATTACTCTACCGGAAAAGACAACACAAAGTAACATATTATATAGCAATCGAAGACGACTGCTGAACGCTTAAAGCTGCTTTTAGCTTTTTATCAAGTCGTCCGTCGTCTTCTCGTCATGTAGGTATGCATTCCAGTTTTGTGCCCTTTTTACAACTTCTTTTTACATTGAAATCGCATACTGTAAGCTCATCAAATCCGGAAACTGAGGTCATTTTTCTGGCACCTTCTCATGAAAAAGTGACTCATTCATAATATGTACTTTTACATTGTCTACAACAATGAGCAAGCCTACGTCCAACGACCAAAAAAAGCCAAAAATATCCTGTTCTTGTTATGAGCTAAACGAAAAGAAGTAGCAAAAGTGTGACTACAAAGAATAGGTAGGTATAATATTATATAATTTGTCTCGTTTCATTTTCTGTATTAACAAAAAGTGGTACATCCGCCTGGAACAAAAAATCCCCACTTTGCATGCTTCAGCACATTACGAATTGTTTCATTTCAATAAATATATTTCTCAGGTATTTTACCATTCCTTCCACCACACACAACTTATGCCAGGCCAGGCAGGTTGAAGCAGAGCAGAACTTGGACTTGGACTTGGAAGTAATACCTCGGGGCAAAAGCTGTGATGTTGATCTCACTCAACTCACCTCACCACACAAGAAAGAAAAAACACCTGTGCCGTGTGAGTGTGAGTTGAGGATCCTAATATCGTTTCATACTTACTTTTTAGCATGCTCGCATTTCATTTCCCATTTTTTCTCAAGTTCACTCCACCCATGGGAAAAAATTGGTCCAGTTTAGTTCTCACCCGCCGCCTGTCTCCTCCTATCTCAGTAAGGTAATGGGATTTTAACACTCACTCACATACTCACTCACCCTCACTCGCTCACTCACCAGAACACACTCACTCATGCTCGGTTAGGTGGTAAGGTTGGTGTTTAACCTAACCTTTCCTAACCTATCATGAGTGAGTGTAGAGTGAGTGTGAGTGAATGAGTGAGTGTAAAAATCCCATTACCTTACTTCAACCCATTATTGCATGCAAGGCATGCTTTAAATTCGTCCAGTAAAATATTAGAATACTGACTCACTTCTAAATGCTGCTGCACTGCAGTTGTTGTCTGTATTTTTACGACATTTGTGTCTACTTTTACTGACATGTGTGAGCCAGGGAATGGAATCAAAGTACAAGTGGCAGTGGCATATGATGACGGAGGAAGTAATAATGAAAATGTAATTGGGATTTTTCTTTCTCAGCAATCAGCTCCTACTAATCGCGTAATAGGTGCAGGCAGGCAGGCAAACCTGCGAACACAACTTTTGCTATTTCACTACCAAATCATTATTTCTCCATATTATCCCACAAACCCGTACACACCAACAATCTTAAACTTGTGAAATCAACTTGTGAACCCAATTTCATCCCTTACTGCATACTTCTTATGCAAATACAAAATAATAGTAAAGTTTTAATACATATTTTAACCCTGTGCATTTGCATTTCACATAGAGTTGGCATTTCATGAGATCGTCAGAAACCAGAAATATTAAGCATACAAAAAACCAATAAATTCCTTCTTAACTTCAAAAGCGTTCAAGCCCCATCTCTATTAAACCAAACCCCTTGCCCTTCTTGGAATACGGACTCACCGACACTCACAAAACAGAGGAAATCCTTGGCCCTTTTGGTCTTCTTATCCGTAAACAAAATCAGGCTGTTTCCTTGTTCCGTTTTCCACGTCAACGTCAACAGAACAGAACAGCGCAGCGTCAAGACAAACACGGAGAACGAGAACACGATGCCGATTTTGATGTCTTCTTCTAAACTGAACTGAACTGAACAAACTCGTTCTATATTTACAAGAAGTAAAGTTCATGATGAGTATGAGGTTAGCGGGCTGCATGGGGCATCCGGCGATGCTTGATGATGGCAAAAATCACATGATAACCAAAGGAGCTGCAGCTGTCATAAAACGCTCGTGTGTGTGCCTTTGTTGATTTGTGTGTGTATCCAAATCATTCGTCTCTGTCTCCAAGATATTGACTGGATACGGATACGGATGCAATGCAACTGGAAAATATGCAAAAATGAGAAGAGCTTCGGTCGAATTGCGAACGCGTCGTGTTTTTTTAGGATTGACATCATTTATCCTTTCCTATAATATCCCCCAATTCCTGAATGTTTATGGTTCGGTCGGTGCATTTTATAATTTCGTAAGTAAGAAAGCATATGGATGGATGCAAAAATCGTTGCAAAAGTAGCTATGTACCAGTTCCACTTTATATTTACTGAATTGCCGTATTTTCGTATAATTTACAATGTAATGATGCAAGCCGTTTTTATTCTTTGAGGACGGGAGACGGGATTTACTACAAAATCATAGATATTGATCATAGCGTGTAGGGTGTAGGTAGAGATTAGTTCAGTGCTACGAACGTGTAACGTCCGTGATTTACGTGCCTAATTTTTGGAGGGGCTTTAAGTACCAGTAAAGTCTCAATATTTTATTATGTGTAGTCGCAAAACGCCATGCGGCTATATATACCAAGTATGACCACCAATTCATATTCGTTCTGTATCTGTTGTAATAATAACATCCGTTTCCTTTTGTCTCATCTCGCTTAATCTCCTCCGCTTTGTAACACTACTGCACTAGCACTTCTTCTCTCTCGCACCTGTTTCTCCTGGATGGAAATGGAAGTGAAAACAAATAAGCTAAAAACAATTCGTAGAGTAGAGGAAAGCCGTCGTGATCCGTGATCCTTCCTACACACACGGTTTTCTCTGTGAGCTAGCTGTTACCTCTGTCTCTACCCTAATCTAAATGGAACTTATTTTTCAGTCCAGACGCAAGCGACCCCCGCTCTAGTAAGTACAAGAAATTCCAGCGTATAAACTCCCTCCAGCCAGCCACATCACGTTTCCCATGGCCTTCAAAAAAGCTCATGATGATGATGATTGTGAGTGAGACAGTGCACTATATTTTAAGTATATGCTTATAGGGCAAAAGTGGAATTTAATAATAGTGAGGTGAACACCTCCTCCTCCTCCTGATGAGCATCGTAATAAGCTTCCTTTCCCCCCTCCCTTTGCTCTATAATAATACTCCCACACTATGACACACTCTCTTTTTACACTAGTCCGACGACTTAGTTTATCACCTCAAATGTATTGCTCCTCTCTATCCAACACAATCGAATCTCACTCCTTTCTCTTCCAGGAACAACGTCGGACACGGAGCTATCTATATAGTCGACCCAGTTCATTCATTGCGAATAAATTCTGCCATATATATCACAGGCAGGCACACGTAGAGATTGCACGGGATGCATGCTCCAGTTTTCTTATGTGTTATAAAAGTTTTCCCAATAAGTCAAAGTGATTATCATCTGGTAACCTCAATATATTGAAGCTGTGCCTTTAATTGGAAGTCAGATTCTATTCTTGGAGAACCCAAAATGCCACAATAAATTCCACATTTTTTTATTCCTTCCCTTCATTCCCTGATAACTCCATTATACTCCGTAATGGACATAATAATTCAATAGGAAAAGACTTAATATACCTATTCGATTCCCTCTCACTAGTACGTACAATGCATCATCATTTCCTTTCCAAAATATCAAAGTGCAACGGCGGAGGAGAGAGAGAGAGAGATACATAGAAGCTCAAGCCAAAAAATGAGATTTTGGTGGTGCCCTTGCATTTCCCAAAAATAGTCATCCACAGGGAAAATATGAAAGGTGAAGAATTCAATGTTGCGTACGCAGCGCAGCGTACTTATAACATGCACACACACACACACGCTCCTTGTCCTTTTACTACCACCCGTCTCCTCTAATTTTCTCCAAAAATTGGGGAAAAGACAAAAGACATGACATTAAAGGAAAAATGGAAGGATACACCCCTACAATCAAAAAATCAGTAAGGTAAACCTCGAGCTTTTTTGTTAGAAAAAAGTTTCTTTTACCAAAAAAAAGCAAAAAGAGTAATCATGCATGGAGAACTCAAACTTTTATGCATATCTTGATTATGTATCATTCCATAGCGTGCGCCATGCTCATTACACAAACCACATTCCCATACAGCACGACAAGCAACAAAGGAAAAATTCAATATTGTATTTTCATCATATACCTACCTATTTTTATTCCCAACAACTTCCGTTTTCACTGGAGACTCCTGCTGAAAGGCTATATGTACACGAGTGTACCAAACAATATAAAATTCTTTTCTCATGAGTTACGTGTACATACGTATATAAATAATACCAAGTATTAGCAAATAGTGTAGTCTTGATCATGTGATAATGTGACAAAGGAATAGAAAGCACAACCTGTTATTACCGGATACCAATTCAATCAATGGTTCAAGGGAAATGAAAAATTCGCAAAACGAACAACACATATATTTCACTGTGTTGCCATTACGCAAACATCAAATAGCAGAATTGTAATTTTTTAAAGGACACTAAGGTAGTCTAGTGAGACACATTCTAATGCTAACATGACTATATAACATCTAACAGATTATGCTACTGACGCCAATCAATTATTTAGATTTTCGTGTCGGCGACTAGTCAAATATCTGTAGGTACATATGTAGTTACCACTACCAATCGACATGCAATTTGTGATAGTAATTCAATACGCCTTACATAGTAGTTCAATGCATAAGATATAGGTAATATGTAATTTTTTGCTCCGTGTTTACCTTGGAGGAGACATTCAAGGTGAAACCCTTAGTATTTCCTTCCTTCAGCGATCAAATAGCTAAGAAAGTGTCACCTTACCTTTTCCTTCTCAAATTACGCTGCGTTGGAGGAGGTAGGTAACGGATTTTGATTAGATTAGAATATTTTCTATTTCTAATTCTTCGTTTGGGTAAACAAAGCTACCTTTTGAATTTGTTTGTTTTAATTATTATCTATTCTTAAGTGGTTACTTTCCCGTTACTCTTTAGCAAATGATTCACGTGGCAGAATCAAACAAAAGCAAAACTTAATCCTCATGTTTTCTTGTTTTCATTTTTCTTGCCTGTACTCCGCTAATGCTAATTGCAACACAAACAATTTGTATTTTTGTTTCGTGTGACATGTTCATTGCGAAACTGTCTAATCCGGATATACTATGTGCAACATGTAAATATGTATAATTCTTTAAGACAGTGTGATACGTAGGATTATTAAAGCTAATCGCATTTACGATAATTTCCATTCGCGAAAGCTTCCCCGGCATCCATCTCGAAACTTTATTTAAAATAAAAATTCCTTATTATTATACTCCTCAGTATTTCCTACTTCCTTGCTCCATCTACGAAAGACATATCAACACGACATCATGCGTTACTCTAATAATGTTTGCTTATTTTACCACATGCACTGCAGCAAGCAGCCCGTCAAAGTAGGATGCATAATTCGCAGAGAAAATAATAATAAACTTGTACAAATTCGAGTCTAATTCTATCTGCCAATTACCTAGCCCCGCGATAACCCAAATAAAGAAATGTACAGTGACGACTGTTGCATAATCCTATACACTTTTCACTTAGCAAAGCCTCATTTCTTTCCACCCCTATCGGCACAACTATTGAACACCTCCACCAACAAATAATAATGAGATGTTTATAAATTGAAACCCTTTTACGTTTGCTCAAAAATGAGATCTTCGCTGGTGTGCATAGAGAATTTTGGTGAGAAAAACGTGATACAACTATGGCATCTCCAACTTTGATATTCCCATCTGTCAAAAACAAAATTGTTTAGCTGAAAAGCGACAAACCTCAATAACCTCATCTCATTTCTTATGCGGACTCACACATTCCCAGTCAAAACATCCCTTTCAAAAACTCAGCATGGGAAATATCAACTACTACTATTCGAATGGACACATAATATTCACATACCTACACACGCATGCATACAGAGAAGTTGATTGAGATTATATGAGAAGAAAAAAAAAGTAATCTCGGAATGGGATTCTAATAGCGAGATACCTTATTCTTGCGTGTAGATACCCATGCATTGCATGAATACACCAAACATCATTTGGTATCCTGTAAATGTGAGTGAAGCCACCTTGGTTGAACATCGAACCAGTGCTTCACGGTATCTGCCACTACTTTCTGTTTCAGTTCAGCAACAACCTGCTTACTGTACGGATCTGTAAACGTCTCACGCGTTGTTTGTGTGCGTTTTGTTATAACGCTCCTTTGTGCTAAGGTTATCTTTTTCGTAATTGTCACCTCATCGCGTTATAACTACCAATAATACTGATATTCTAGTTCGCTCACTGTGTTTTGTCTTGGGTATTATCCAGACGGTGCTTTACAGGTGTTTATAAGCATTGTTTTCTGGGTTGCACCAGTTGCATATGTCGTGTTGTATAGGAATTTTTATTCTCCACAGGTGAATTTTCTGAAACTGTACTTTTGTGCTTGTGTTCTTTTGATGCTATAGAGCTCACCTCATATTGGAGAATTGGTTACGAACGAATTGGACATATTTTTTCATGGTAAGTAATAAATTGTTTGAGTTTTTGTAGTTTTCCGGGCTAAATTGAGTAATGGAGTAGTAACGAAGTTATATCTTGTTAAAAATCCTAGATTTGCATATTCATTTAGACTAATGCAATGCCATACCTTTATGGGGCTCGATAACAAGACTTTATTTCCCACTGTTAATCTGCTAACATTACTGAAATCAACCTTGTAAATCTTGTATGTACCTTCTTCCAAGACTACACGTCGAACGATCCACAAGTGTGTTCGTAATTCATGCAAATTATGCCCTCTGCGAAGGTGACGGCAATGGATCAGATGTAGAAAAATGTTGTTCCAAGAACACATCTGATGATGTTAGGCTAGCGACTCGATCATTTTTGGGCAGTAACTGTCATAATATTTATTGCATCTTCTGGGTACACGATAAGCAGAGATATGACGTAAATTGGCAAATCAGTCAGATGCATCCAAAAAAAACGTAATGCTATACGGCGAAGAAAACACACGCAACTATGGAATTGCCCATAGGTATCGTCTACCTGTGTGGACGCCTAATTTTCCAGAGTTTTTTTTTGCTAATCACTAAAAATGAACACATTTACACAGACAGCCAAGGATTTGATGGATATAATTGTGGACTCATCTCGCATGGAAAATATATTTAGAAAATGGGGAAAAACTAGCAAACTCATCTAATTACATTGGCCACAAAGGAATCCTTTGGAAAGGGAAATTTCCATAGGGCATCTTTATAATTGTAAATATTTTATAAAAAGACGAGACCTTCCGCATACATAAAAAGCCTATTCAATAAGAGTTAACCCATCGTGCTTAGTTTGCTGTACACATTGTGTTTTCGCTTTCAACTTCAAAGTGCTCAGTAACAGTTTTTCGGTTTATGACAATAAAAACTCGTCTGAGCACATCAACAATTTTTTGCTTGCTTACTTAGTTTCACACAAAAAAACCCGATTCATGTGGTGTATGGTATATGGATATTTTCTACAAAGTTTGAGGCATCCTGGGACCACGACAGATCGTTTTGTCACTAGTCATGAAAAAACGGAAAATGTAAGTACTCTTTTCTCACAGCAGGTGATACATTTGCATCTCTCGACAATTTGGGATAACGCATTTGTCATGTTAGATTTCACTTGCAATGCAATAGTCACCACCACGGCCACGTTCGTAATGTTAAGGCATAATACATCCCAAAATCTGTTATTTTGGACGGTTAATGACTCGTCTTTTTTTCTGCTTTTTTGCCACGTAACATGTACATGAGATTAAACTCGAAGCTTAGCGGTACAAAAAGGTAAAAAAAGGAACTTGGTTTTTTACTAGATTTTTTTTGTTCCTCCAGAAGAGTTAGAGTGTGAGAGAATTTACAAAAGGAAAACCCATTTATTGCAGCACGGCACATCCCAACCGGCAAATAAAGGACAAAGGGTGCGTGACTCCGGCTAAGATCATGATCCGGTGATTAGGCTCATTAGATGGTTTCCTTTGAGGAGTCATAAAATATTCAAAAATGCTTCATAACGTATCCCCTCTTTTGATAACAAGACGGTTTTCAAACCGTGAATCCATGATACACTCAATTGATAAAATATATGATTAACTGTTTATAATGATGGCAAAGATATGTGACTCATTTTTCAAAGCGTCTATATAGTTTTTTGGTAAATGCACCAGCTCTTGGCTCTTGGTTGGTTGGTGTTTAGCTAGAAACACGTTTGAAAATGCGGAATTGGGGTAACAACAACAAAACAAGTGCAATTTGTGATCTCCACCTGCCAAGCACAGTTTTTTTCTGTTTATTTATCAAACCGCAAAAATATTCGGAAGAGACGGTCTCCTATCATCAAATCAAGTTCAGGTAAAAAACTCAAGGATTGCATAGTAGATTAGAAAATGACTTAAGAGAACAAGCTCCGAATTTACAACTGTAAATTTATAAAGCAGATAGATAGCACATTTGAAAATACATCGGGTCTTAAAAGTTCATATGGGCATCTGTAAACCTGACAATTTCGTCCTCTCCTCCTCCCTTCCATTCTGTGTGACGTTCAAAAACTTTTTCCCTTCTGTAATCTGAAAGCTGGTTTCATTACACCGAGGAGCTACGCACGAATACACAAATTCAAGTTTTACATTTCGGGCTCAACGTTGAGGGAAAAAGTACCGTCATTATGACATGACTGAAGTGAACAGGTATATTGTATGAGTTGCAGCTACCTATTATTATTATTATTATTACCAAACATGGCAAGGTGAATTTCATTTTGTGTGGAAGCTATACATCTCAGCGTGCACAGTTTTTCCCCTAACTAATGGGATATCATTTCATGGAGGATTTGATACGAAATACGCTACGAAAAGGAGCTGTTTCTAGGGTAAAAGAACAGGTAGCTGCTTTAAGATGCCGTGAGTATACACCTCACTCACTTGTAAAATGTATGATCAAGGACAGTTTATGCAACTTTTGAGATTTTTTAGTGTCTACCACTGCCACACCACACCACTCGGCAACTGTATCAGATCCAGTTTTTCCAAGAGCTACAGCTAAAGCATACACATATAATATGGGCGATGCTAAAAAAAAATGAAAACTTGTATAGATAGGTATTGAGATACAGATTCATTAGATACACATATACATACTGACATGATATAAAAGAATCATCAGATCAGTCAGTAAGACAAGGTGACTTTATACATTAGTGTTCAAGAGTTGCGGGGTGAGTGTGGCCAAGGGAGTTTTTTTTTAATGTATCAGTATTTTTGTGGATTTAAATAATGTTCATATGTGTATTTTTATCTGATTCGCTCGGTCTAATTTGAATGTTTAAATGGAGTTGTCGTTTGCCAGATATTAGTAGAAGTGGATGTATGTACTGGAGAGATTGGTTTAAGCGGCGGGGCTTTGATGTACCAATTTTAAATAGCATTTTTAATCTACTACAATCGTGATTGATTTATACGCCTAAGTGGAATGTTTAAAATACATGCTATTATCTAAGCATAAAAGGTCTTGAAGACTTTTGTCTAGTTGAACCCTAGTTGAATTCTAACTAACAAGCAATTTCCTGGAAAGAGGCAGTATTTCTTGGAAAAGTGGCCTTTAACCTGTAGCTGTACGCAATTGCTTAAAAGACCTGATGTAGGTACTTATTGAACCTAAGGCATACTATGAAACTATGAACGACGACCTTGAATATGATTAGCTAATTGCATTCCTCCTCTGACAGCACCTGCCTTAAAAAACTATGAGCTTGTAATAAAATAACATGAGCAATGTTGATAGGAGTCATGATGTATGCAGCTTTACACACTTCCCGTTCAACGTTTTTGTATGATTGCTGACAGAAATGGCAGACGAAGGAGGATATTTAGCATTTTGGAAGATAACACATCAAGAATTTTCACAAACCCTGTAATATTTAAAGTAACGACTTCTTCTTCAATTGTAATTTACCCCACAAGTTTCACAACGTGGTGGTCTGCAAAGCGGCTGGAAGGAATAAACGTTACAGTAAAATATACTCTTTTTTTCAAAAGTGTTGAAATCATGGTGGCGTTTTCATTGTTGGCAGGTAGGATATAAAAAAATCTCTAAAGGAATTTTACACTACAAATCATGCCCCTCATGAGTTGATGGTTATAGTGGTACCCAAATTGAAAACTGTTTTCCTTGATGAGGGAACAGAGGGAGAGAGATATGGGAATAGTTTTTGTTAAAAGGATAATTACATGGTTGTCGTTCACCTTTCCTGTTTAAAATTCAAAGATGAATAAGCAAAATATGCATAGCAGACCTGAAAACCTTTTCCTTTTGAATCTTTGTGAATATAGCTATAGCCAGTCAGTGCAACTCATTCACTTTTTCCTTCCTTCGTCATCCCCATTACCGTTAATATTTATGAAGAGTCTCTCTCTCTCTGGTTGTGGTGGACAAAGATTTCCTTTTGAATCTTTGTGAATATAGCTATAGCCAGTCAGTGCAACTCATTCACTTTTTCCTTCCTTCGTCATCCCCATTACCGTTAATATTTATGAAGAGTCTCTCTCTCTGGTTGTGGTGGACAAAGACAGCAGACCTTTCTGTAATACTGTGTCTCATATAACTATACTTTGTATTCCTCTTCTTGTCGCTGGGTTTCGCGTTATAACAATGTTTAGACAAGTTCCACAGTTGTGTTTGTCCCTCATTTTGTGAGGGTATCTGCGAGCGGAGCGGTCTTATTGTAATCTTCAAAGCACGCCGAAGTCGAATGACAAGTGAGCACGGATAACGACACCAGAACGGCGAAGTCGATAAATTTCACTCCTCAAATTTCCGGCATCTAAAAAACTAATTCTCTTATCCATATTCAGAAGATGGGGATATGATGATTCTGGTTTTACACCTGCCCAATGCAGTGTGAACGTATGGCAAAGCAAAGCAATTCTAAAGCAATTTCTTTAGAATGGTACATTTCTTTAAAATGGGCGAACTGACATGGAAATGGTGGGAAGTCAGTTTCATAGTTTTCGTATANCTTTAGAATGGTACATTTCTTTAAAATGGGCGAACTGACATGGAAATGGTGGGAAGTCAGTTTCATAGTTTTCGTATAAGGACAAAACAATTACTTTGTATCGACATAAAATCAATCAATTTCCGTACTCACATTACTAATCCCACACATCTAAATCTTACGATAATATCCTCTCTATGGCTTCACATGATCCCAATCGCTTTTTAACATCTTCTAGACAGACGTGTCTAAATTCAAACTTTGAAATCCCTAAATTGCAATATAAAACAATATTGAAATCTGTTACACAAAAATAAGAGTTTTCTTTTATCACACATGCACGCACACTCCTCATTCCTATGTATTACGCACAGAGCTAACGCACGTGCTAAAAAAAATCCACCTCTGCATCTCATGCAATCTCTAATTGCACACGTTTCTCTATACTGCATCTCCAATCTCCACTCCTCGATTTTGCAAAACAACGCATTACACAAAAAATTGTGACAATGTTTTAACTAACTTTAACATGAAAGTGAATACACTTCCTCTAACCTACAATACCATCACCTTGTCCACACCTAATACCATACTTTTGTAGAACACGAACTGAGCCCATTGCAGCAGAATCGTGTAGTATTAAGTAAATTAAAGTAAACACACACAATGTCCGTGATTTAGGTGGTTGCCCTGTCTATGTACCATTTTATTCACAGAAATGAAGGGGCAGTATCATATATATATTTGAGGGTAAAAAACGAAAACAATGTAGTAGCTAATTAGTTTTGGATTACGTATCGTAAATCCATGTCTGAATTACATAGATTTCATCACTTATCAGCATTCCAATTTTTTCCTCGATCAATGATTAATGACAAATCTGTAATGCTGTCCGAATAAGTTATGTACAATTTGTAATTGAGTGAGTGCCTCCAATATTAAATGGCTCATTAGAATGCTGCCAGTTAACCATTCAATCCCTTCCGGCACATATTCTTTCTTCGTAACTCAACCCCATCTTATAAATTCCAGGGTAATCATCAACTTGTGTGTGTGTGTGTGAATGCAGTCCTCACCCTGCCAAACCGGCATATATAGTCTTATATAGTATTTTCTTTCTTAATTATAAATCGATTTTTGCCCATGCACAAAGGGACATACACGTATCATTAAAAAGCCTAACCAACAAAAAACCTGTTTTTATTGGGAACTCGCAGAGTGTCTCCCACAGATGCAGGTTTGCTATGTTCACGAAATTGAGAGAGCAAGTAAACCAGGAGCACAAAAAATATAATATTAATGACATGCACCTACATGCATATAGCGATTTTTAAACCGAATAAGGGGCTTTTGGAGTGACGAACTTTGAAATGGTCTACTCCCATCTTGATGCGTGTGTTAATGGTTGTCGTAAAAATGATCATTGGGGGTTTGCATAGAAGAAACTGTTCATGTATCTCTTTAAAAAGGGGAGATGCCCAAATAATCATAATGATAAAGAAAAACACAAGAGATAAAAGCAGCAAGCAGCAGCAGCTGTGCTTTAGTGCTTACTCGTTTCGCTTCAAATTTTGTTGGTGGTTCCTTTGACCTCTTTATTACTAGGTTTAATCGTGGTTTTTCAAGAGACGGAGTGAACGCACTTGAGAAATGTGTGGTTGATTACTATTGCTACGAAAGGTAGAGTAACAGAATGATTCAACGACGACGACGGTGTGTCGGTAAAAGGACACGACTGCGGTTTCTCTGAGCAGTACAAATCAATTAAAAGCTTGATCATTATCGAAATTTTCTACTTGTTTGAAATAGATATTTTGACGAGATATATATGTGGTAATTGAGGGGAGGGAGGGATACTGACAAGGTGGGACACATCTGTTGGAGGGACTGTCAAATGGGAGGTAGAATGAGGACTGATTTAGCAGCACACACATTTTACATCTGCTGTAAACGATACATACAGCCTTGAACTTTCACACAAAAATTCACACAATGAAAAACGAATTACAAGCAATTACACTCAAATCTTGAGTCTACATACAGACATGCACTGCACGTCAAGGTATATCCTTAGTGTTAGCAACACAAATGTTCTCTCAACGGCGCATATTGGATTGGGGTGACCAATTAGATTACACACTTGGGATTTAATTAATAGCATTAGCCACCAAACTTCCTTTGAGCCAGACGGTTTTAGCGTTGGGATGTGATGTTGATGATGTTCTAGTGCCACCATTAAGTCTCATAAGATGCATGAGAGGATTAACATGGAAATATCTACCTGCACTGCACCTATGGAATAGTGCTGGCTGCAAGTTGCATTGTGTGTGTGGTGTGTATGCACTATATACAAAATATATTTAAAGAAAAGGTCAGCACTATCTGCTCTAGTGGCTTTTGACATGAGAGACAAATGAAAAAAGTCGCGTGTAAACTGTTTGCCACCTGTTCATTTCCAACAGGACATCCGCCGCTGGAATTACAGATTGCCGGTTTCCGTTCCGACTTAGTATATGAACATTGCAGTATTGGCTGAATGAGAGTTTTATTTAAAGATGGAGGATGGAAAAGTTGCGGGATGCAATGTTTCGAGTAATTTAAATAAAAGAATAAGATTTTGCCATTTAAATGAGTGAATTATGTCGTAATGTTTTGCGATACTCTAGATTTTTTAATCATACGAAGTACGAGTGAATTACAAGAGTAGATGGGTAAATTATTGTATAGACTTGTGCTAAGTTTAGTTGCATAAGCAAGCATAAGTTGATTAGTTTGCCAAATGTATGTCATTTAACGTTCAAACTTCAACCAACCAAGCCAGAGTCGATTATGACAATGATCTGGTTTAAATCTGTCATTGAGACGAATTGCAAGTGATCGGATTTTTAATCCCATTCAAATGATCTACACTGCTGACTGCGAGTACCCCAACAGAATTAGAATGTAGCAATCTAAAAATCCTGCCACATTGTGTACCTACTCCAATACTTGCACGCATTACTTACATAATGTACGTACTGCCCTCCAACAAAATGGCATTTCATCTCGTTGGAACATCTAGTGAAAGGGTTGTAATCACTGGCAAAGTAGCAAATGCCCATGTATCAAATCACTTGTCGACAGGCAACTCAGGCTGCTCATTTTTTGCAAAGGTCAGCCAATATATTTTAATCCTCATCGTGTGCTTAATGGCTATCCAGCATGATAGGTATACGAACGCAACGCACCCAGCAGGTTTTATACACCCTCCAAATGCATCTTGGTCTGTGCCACACAGTTTAATCTGAAAAGTGGTACACAGCAATAATAGGAATGATGCAATTAGCCGAAGGATGCTCTTGGTAATTTTAGCAATAACTACAGGCGGACTGGGATTTTGTAACGATTTGGTCTAGCAAAAAGGGAGAGACGCCCTCCATCTCATATTCTGCCACACAAGAGCACGCATTCCAATAAATTACCAAAATGCATATACTAGAAAATCTCTTTCGTGTCATGTGGGGGAAACACTAATGCTCAAGATGATCTTTGATCTTTTCAAAAAAGACACGAGACTCTGTAGTCAAACCGGACTCAATGAAAATGAACTAATTATGCTCGCATGAGGTTTCGTATGAAAAACAGATTTTCCTTTTTGTCTAACGTTTTCCCCTCGTCTGGGCTCGTTATCATTGAAATAAAAAGTAAATAATGGGATAAATGGAAGTTTTACGCTTTGTTTCTGAGGGTATATAGGTAGATGTAGTATGTGTATCCCCATTTAATTCTTGTTTCCCCTCATCGTTATCTTGTCGCATTTATAATGTACATGATACACAATGCTGCAAGCAAAAGTCCGGTTTTTGGGCTTGGCGTTTGCTCTCTTTTTCCTCTGTGACTATGAGGAAACTGTGCTGTGATGAGCAATAAGGGGAAAAGTTAAAAGTTCACTATTTGGAAAATCTCTTGGTTGATTTGTGCTAGAAAAGGGTGGAAAACTAGGTCTGCTCATGTGACGAGGATTTTTCATCCATTCAATGTGGTCTGTTGTAAATGTACACATGGTTTACGCAAATATACTAAATAAGCTATAGTATTCTCGTTGTGATAATCAGTTTACATTTACGGTATATTAAATGTGATATGCTATGGGATGCCCGATGGTTTTAACTTATTGTTAGATATCAAAATGAGCAAAACTTATTAGTATGTATTGGAATCTAGGTAGATTATTTTGTGAACGGGAGTTATGTTTAACCTTAACGAATATTTAAAAATTAATTTTACCAAGTGGGCAGAGCCCCAAGAGGGCAGGGCAGTTTTACAATGAACAGATTTGCAGCATTCCTTACTGCGCTTAGCCAAGTTTCGGATAATTTCAAGGGACAATCTAATGACGTTGACACTTGAGACGCAGTGCCATCCTTTAATTGGCTATCCACAGTATGCATCATTCATTACGAGCACACCAACTGGCAGAATGTGCATTATGCCATCATTTCACCTAACCTCTTTTCCTATAGCGCAATCAATACGGCGGACCAACGTTATTATTCCCTCTCGGGGGTTGTCAGCTGTACCCCGTATATTACCATAATCACCTTAATAATCTGTAGGGCAATGGCAGCCTACGGGAACCACAAAATAGACATCTTCTCTTAAATCCACTTACGACAAATAGGTTAAGTGCAATAAGTACAGTGAGGAGGCACAGTTATAAAATGCTAATGATACACGTAGATTTTTTACGGTTTACACACGGTGCAATATATTTTTATTGAAATGTTAAGTGCATAACATGTCATGATTAATATCTGATGAGAGTAAAAGCGCGTAGGAAAAACATGCTTTCTAGTGATGATATGCATGAGCCTGTTAACGCGAATTTTGTGAAATAAGTAGTATTCGTACATGGCGTATATAGCTCGTAAATAGGATGCCTAGTTCATGAACCAATGTCAGGGAAGTAGTGATAGCGCATCTCTCCATTAAAATTGTAGGTTGTGGTAGTGTGCACAAAATGATATACCTACCTACCAAATTTTCGGCAAATAAGATGTTAATCTGGATCCATATACCTACATACACAGTTTTTCTATTGTTTGACAACCATGCCCACTTGTTTATGGAGCACCCAGTGAAACGCGTCACAATTTTTCCTTTCGTTTCTCAAAACAGCAAAAAATACTATGCTGGGAAATTGACGCGGAGAACAATGAAAAAACTACGTATTTCATGTCCCGGTGAATTGCAGTGCGGATACAACTTGTTATAAAAATATTTCTTTTGTTGGTGACCATAGGTGGCACGAATATTTTCCTTTCACAATCAAACAGTGGCTTGCACAGCTTTTTTATTTTTAGGACACTGATGTGTCTGCCCCGACATCCCGCTACATAGTATTATTAGAAATCTGGATCAAACTGTAACATTTTGTAGGCACACAACAATATCTTTTGAGGAAGATGCTTTTACTGTAAAAAATGGCAACATGATGATTTCGACTGTCATCATTTCATTGCAAAAAATGAAATGCAATATGCATGTCATAAGATACGAGACGATCACTCCGAGCCGGCTTCGTGTGGATTTGCAATGTTGGTTTTTTCTCATCGTACAACTTTTACTAGTGTGAGCAAGAGTTGAGGAGAACTCATTTGCATATCGGTATATATGTATGTACTGATATAATATATATATTCATTTTGACACTTGAGTCTTGAGTCAACAAAAAAGCCGTGGCATACTACACGTTTCACATGATACATACAAATGTAACTTCCCTCCATTTGGCACATATTCTCTCATTATCCACTTTTTAAACAAAAAGGGGAGTGTAATGAACTGAATACACATATCCCATGAGTTGGTCAGTAGTTCATATTCCCACTCGGGAATTTGCTTAATCAATGAAGTGCAAATGCCAACAATGGTTTTTATGGAGCACGCAATAACTCACCTTTATTTTTTTGTCGGTTGCCACTCAATCTTGGAGAACGCACATGTGCCAAATGGTAATCACTAAAAATACCCTTCTTTAAATGGCATTGGGGTTGTCATTATTATGCGTGCTCGTGTGTGCCTCATGTTGAAATAAATTTGTCAGTAAACCCTGTTGAAAAACATGACCGAAATTATTCAATACTCTCGGCAGCACACTTCAGGTGGTAAGCACCGTGATGATGATATGACGATTGCATTATTCTGGGCGTAGTTGTCTACCTTACTTACAATTTGTTTGTCTAAGCGAGCATTTGATGTTGTGATCGATGCGCGATGCCAATCCCAAACCAGCCAATCATCGTGCCAATAAAAAATATACCTGAGCTTCCTTATAAAGATATTTGTGTACCTTTTTTATTGCTGCCCCTTTCCCGATTACTATCTATATTGACATTGAAAATTAGTTCAAGCTGAATGGGCTGCTCTCAAGAAAAATGCACAAAAATAGGGAATGAGAAAGTTTGAATGGTTATAAAGTTCGTGCGGTGAAATATGTTGCTACTTTTTGTAGACCAGAAGGAAAAAATCAATAAATGAGATTCATATTACCACACGTAGATAAAGTGCCCACAAAAAATGCTGAAAACAATTCAAGTTTGCAGAGATTGTGCTGATTCATGTTGCCACAAAGTTACATTCACCTAGTTAATTTTTTACTGAGAATTCAAACAGGATTCTGGATTTTTAAAGATAAAATAATGCTCTTTGAAATAATGTTTACAAAACGCTTCCATTGCAGTCATAGTGTACATATGATTTCGAAATCAAAAGTGCTAGCCAACCAACCAGCGGCTAAAAAGGATGTGTTCATCTTTGTCAAGCGTAATAACAACCGTGTCCATGCCTTATTACAAATCTTGAACATCTCATCTTGAATCCCTACCATTTTGATGTTAAAATGTGTTCTCATATATTTACCTCGACAAATATGTGGTTGTGGTCAAAGAAGGAGAATTTTCATCTCGGTTTCATTTTCTCTAAAAAGGTTAGTTACAGGTATCCCCACAATACACGTAGGCATACGCGCGGCTCAACCATGCACTGCCAAAAAAGTAGACAGTGAACAATATGGTAATTTTAATGAGCACTTGGCGATTTCAGTGATAGAAAAAAAATGCCTAAGCAGACTAGACTATCAACATTTTTTTTGTATACCTACTCCATTTGCATGGATCGTTGACTGACATGCATGCATGCATGACGAAATGTGGCAAATGGATATTTTTTTCATATTGTTCATATTCCAAAATGTATTGTGTATGAGCTATGAATCACTTATTCGTATGCATAATTTTATAGTTATTATTCGCCATTAATGAATCCACGTAAGTGTGAGACCGTATATGTCTTATTTTGTGTACCGTTCGTAATACGGGTGGATATATATATATATATTCCATGCACCATGAACTACTGCGATTTGCTAAAAATAAAAAAAAATTTAATACAATATGTTCTGTTTCTGATGAATGGCGATGGATTCTATAGTGTCTCACGTTGATCCATTTTAGCGTAAATATCGAGAAATAATAATTTATTGCAGACATAATACCCAAATCTACATAATATTATGATGGTGATGTCGATACACGAGCTCAACTTCTCAGAGAGTAATTTTTTTTTTGGAGGTATGAACTGTTATCTCAAGAAAATAAGAGAGAGATGAGTGTGCTTGTGTACAATGCACTTAAAATCCCCATAAAAATTACGTTATTACTACACATCACATCCTTCTACAACAATTTACGACTTTTGTGAGCGTAAACGATGTGAATGCGTGTGACTCTAGCCTAGCCAGCCAACATTTTTTCTAGGCTGCTCTCTAGCTCTAGTAATATTATGACTGGGTCTCAATCGTGTTGTGCGATCTGAGGATTTTATAGCTACAAATGTTTGAATCACTAAAAAACCTGTGTATACCACACAAAACCAGTAAGTCACTGAAGACGCAGACGACCAAACCAAATGGACTTTTGACGAGGTTGTCCCATCAAAAATGCATAGAGGCAGAGTGCATTGTGTCATGTTCTCATTTACAAGTAAACGTATGTACTCCAACACCGTGGCATGCCACCACTGAAAATGCAAGTTTTACTTGTGTTTATATGAATTACTGAACACGGTCATCCCACTCCTTCATGACTACATCGCGTGAACTTAAACTGAACTTGAGCAGAAATAAATGGAAGCTATTACGATAAATTATTTAATTTGAGGGTAAAAGCAAAATCTCAGCTTGAGAATGGTCATAGCGGTCATGGTGGTCAATATAATATGTATAGTAGGAAACAATGCATTAACTTTGAAACAAAAAGGCTGATGAAAATATCGCATGAACAATGTCCTCCAAAAAAATGTGTGTGTGCTGACAGTACAATACCAATTAGGGCATTCAATTTTCTCTACCGTGGGATACTTATACTCTTAATTAATCAATAATACACCAATATTATACCCACACAACACAACACATCTTGTCAATCTCACTTCCCTTTTTTGACTGTGATCTCCACTCGTTTATATGCACTTCCCATATTTCATGTACTTTTTTCCTTGCCAATAATAGTATGCAGTTATATGTTTATATAGTGCACAACAGGTGATATCATCAAGACTTTTTGCATGAAAAGCCTTGATCCTATCGAAGGACGACGTGGACAAGGAGAAGCGAGTTTGCTTACTCAATTCATTTTTTTACATGATTTCTGCTTTAAAGCAATATATTCTCAAAGTTGCCCTTGCGAATAAAAACTTGGCAATGCTATACCCTTAAACTTCCACTGCAATTAATGTTAACACACCAATTATTGCTCAAAATGGTAAGTGAAATCAAAGGGTGAAGATAGAGTAGCCAGTTTTTACAAAATGGCAATCAAGAATTGAGTATTGAAAAAAAAGGAAACTTTTTTTATTCGAGGGGAAACCGGACAGAGAGTGTTTTTAAAAATACATGGGCTCTCTATCAAATACCAATCAAATTTCTATCAAGAAAGTGCACTCGTGGGGGTAGCTCTCAAAGTGATGAAATAATTCAAGCATTAATGTATCTTTCAATGTCATCATCATCATATCACTAAAAAAAATGCGTTTTTACACTTTATCGCACTTTTAAACTGTACAATATGCATTTGAGTTCCTCAAAAGGATTTTCTAAGGATAGTACGTATAATTACATCAACTATAGCATGAAACAGACTAGTGCGGGTATTATAATCAAGATTTGAGCTATTGAGCAATATAACTTTTTTTTGAATGGGATGAAAAAATCGTAAAGATGTGTTATCGTGTTATCCTAAAATCA
>JAANSN010002622.1:0-22948 GCA_036850665.1 Dicranocentrus wangi
AAAAAAAAACAATACGCTATTGCCGAAACCCAATACAACATGCCACCTGCGGAAAGTTGCGAACGCTAAGAATGCAAATGATTTTAAAAAGTACGGATATCGATTGGGCAGTTGTTGGCACTCCTCTGCAGTTCTGCACATGCTGCTATTAGATTTGTTTGTTACTACTAAACAGATTTAAAGGAATTGCATGAGTATCAAACGCTATTAGGCAAACAGAATCTTGTGGGGTAGATCCAAATTGTAATAAATATTTTTAAAGGGGACACTCGATCTTAAAAAAAAAAGAGAAGATGGTATCAAGACTATAAAAGCGTCTCATTTTTCTGTAGGTACTTGCCCTCACTCGCGTTATACAGCAAGCCATTTATAGAAGGAGTTGCGGTTACGGTTAGGTTAGGTAGTCGTCGTTAATGATAATACAGATGTAGCAATTATATGAATTTCAGTGGAAATGAAAATGAGAAGCAGTAGTATGCATCCGTGGTGCAAAGATGTGCTATAGTAGTTAGAACATGTTATATAATTTTGTGGAAGCCATGCAATATGCAATGGTAACAACGGAAAGCTAGAGAAGCAGTTTGGCTTTTATCCTTGTCACTTTATATAATACGTATTGTATTGGCAGGAAAAGTGTAGGTGTGCAGTGCTTTATTCGGTGAATTTATTAATTTGGATATCTATTGTCTTTCATGTTTGTAGGTGGTGAAATGGGCGATGCAAAAATTTCATCGTCGTCTACTGCCCATTGTGTAACGAAAATGTTAAAGTTATATGGGACCATGAATGCAAACGCAAACACAGCCAATGCAATGACTAACTGAAGATTCCTACAAATGTGAAAACTTATTTGTGATACTTACGTACATTGATTCCTTTACATTCAATGCAATGCCAATGCAACCTCGATTCGTTGAAGTGTTATAAACTGGTTGAGCAGTTTCACCAGACCAATGCAAATCATGTCCAGTCCCAGTATGAGTGATGCAGCTGACACACCCGTATCTGGGTCTGGGGGGAGTCCAAGTCCTCAGAGTCCATCGACCACTACATTGAAGCAAGTCCTAGACTTTAGTAAGAAGGAATGTGGTGCAGCTGACCCAGCAAACGGTATCTCTTCAAAAATTATGGAAGCTACTGATTGTGCAAGAAGCGACAATTCATCTCCAGCCACTTTAGTGCCAACTCCAAGATCTACTCCTCCGATGAATGGAATATTAACACCTCCGAATGACGTTGAAGGAAGTAGTGAACCGTGCAAAGTTGGAAAGCCTGCTGGCAGATTAAAATTTTTCAAAGGTATGTTTTTCACATTTTGAACATTCAGAGTACGTGGTGCCACATCACGTTGTTTCTTTTATATACCTATAATGCGAAATAAAAATCATTTTACCCACTTATTGGACGCATTTTTAAATACTCCTTTTCCGGTTTAGATGGGATTCTTTGCTTGGAGTTGTCGCATCACAATGAAGGCGAGAAGACTAAATGGGTGCAGATACGAACGAAAACGGTTTTTCCGACATTAGTTCATGCAGTCAAGGAGGCAACCATCCCATGTCATTCCACGCCGTCCTCTTTTGCCAGTCCCTCATCGCTAACACATAATCATCGGGTGGAGAGTTCAACTTCTCATAGCCGTACGTAAACTTTTTACATTAATGTGCACGTTGTAGAACAATAATGGCTCATTCATGCATAGAAATTCCTGAAACCCACTGCAAAACAAAGTACAAATGATTGTTGGTATTTTCAGTATCTGATGATGCATCTTCCATGTTATCATCTCCTCGAGTGCGCGAGAGTCATTGGAAGCAACCGGTGCCTCAGAGAGGAGTTTCAACCTGCCTTCAATTCTATATGAAACCAGCCCCTTGTGCCCTTAAAGTTCGATGTAAGGTGAAAGAGATATCTCACTCTCAGGATCAATTAAGAAAAAGATGGCCTTATAATTATCGGCGGACCGATATTTTCATGAAACTTGCAAACTGTGTCCAGTGTCTCTGTGATGATTTATCTCATGTACTTAAGGACAGTAGTAATAATAGTAGTGAAGAAAAAGATTCTGATGATATAGATAGTAAACGGACTAGTTTAACTAAGACATTAAAACGTAAAACTAAAACTGTGAAGTTGAGACAGGTATCAATTCATTCAGTTGTGGAGAACCTGGAAAAGCTGGCACAAAGCCAAGCAGTTATTTCTAGAGAATTAAACAAAACCAAATCCACAAAGTCAAATGGCGAGGCAAATGAGTTTGGCAAAAGGCATAGTTCTGGAAAGACTTCTGTAGTTACACCTAAGAAACGACTATTTAACGAGGTCGAGCCGAAAGAACCAGGAAATATCCGTCCAAAAAAGAAGTCTCCCAACCGCAGCCATGATGTAGGGAAAACTATTCTTAATGTTCCCGGTTTAAACAGTGAGTTTTACAAACGACACACTTCAAGTAAGCCTCCGTCGATTAAGACTCCTGGTCGTAACTCCCCAATGGCAGGGTTAGAAGTTTCCGGTTACGACCCTAGAAGTAAAAGTGTACCCGAAAGTGCTGTACATAAACGAAATAACCGTAGTCCTCATTTTGGTGCCAAATCAATTTCACCTGGTTCAAGTTCAACTAGTAGTAGTACGACATTAAAACCAGGATTGACTGCCGAGCTTGTAGATCGTTTTTCTCCTCTGCCTGGGAGAAATAATTACAGGTTATCAGATGAACACTTATCCCCCAGGCACCACAGCCTTTCCAGTCATCTACAAGAACAAAAGTATTTGCAGCAGCAAACACTTTCTAAAACCATTTCCTACACGATCAACTCTCTTTTGGGAACTAGTGCAATTGGGGATGAGCCTTCCACCAGCCAAGGAGCAAGGTCTGGTGGGTACGAACAGCTTCGGCATTCACAGCGCAATGATACTGCTTCTCTGCCAAACTTGCAAAACAATCAGAGAGGAAGCAGACAAAGTACTGGGCTTCACAGCGGCGCTGTAGGCTCTCGCCCAGATCAAGACCAGAAGTCCTTTTTACGGCATTTATTGGACACCTCAGATCCAATTCCTTCCGTAAAATCCGTTGATAGAACCAACAGAAATACATCACGATCATCGCACCCCACAAATCACACAAGCAGAAGTGGAGGGTTAAAAGCTTCCAAGACGAGTAACAATAACAATAATAATCATGAAAATGTAACTACTAATAGTGCAAGTTTACTTCAGAAAGTGACCAACAGAAGCAGTGGTTCGTCTCAAGGTTCACATTTACCTGCGGATCCCATTACTGAAGCTCACCAAAGCATTGCAACGAACCTTGCGCTGTCGTCATTAATGACATCTTTTCCATTAGCTCCGTCGTATGATTTGTTGACAAGAGGTGCCAATCCACATTCCACAGAAGCTATCGCAGCTGCTGCAGCAGCTTTACAGTATGGCTCTCTGATTCCAGGAAACATTTTTCCTCCTGTGAATAGTACAATGGCGGCTGCAATGGCATCGTATTTTGGAGTGATGCCTAATTTTCATGCTTCTGGTACACCGAGTTCTCAATCACCATCACCATCCTCATCTAAAAGTAGTACTCGCAGAAACGAAGACAACTTGAACCGGTCTCAAAGATCATGGTCTGGAATGGTAAACGGACATCCTCCAGCGTCGTCATCTCCATTCCGTAGTTCTTCAGCGCCTTCTACACATAGTCAAAACTCATCCGGAAGGTCATCTAGTGCAATATCTCGTGTCGAAGTATCATCATGTGGAGCGTTGAATTTAAGCGAACGCAGAAGAAATCGTGTTGAAGAAACCCCAGAAGCTGTTGATATGGGTAAGAAAGCACCGCAGAATACATTAATTACGTACCACCAAACCAATACTTTCAATTTGACAAGAGAAGCTAAATGAAATGTTTTATATTTGCAGATGCGCCCCTGGATTTGTGCAAAAAGTCATCACGATGAATACATAATATATTATTATTATAATGAGATTACTTGATGTGCATACAACGTAAAATGTGCGTAGGCTGGGTTATCTTTATAATGTCGGTGTTGTTTGTATTTTATTTGTTATCATTTATCGGTGGTGTCGCAGTTTTAATTTTTGTACTAAAAGAAAGTTTAAAGAATACTCGATTTTGTTGTTGTCGTATCGTACCTAACAGGCTTTAAAATTCAATCCTCTGCACCAAGAATCGGTTTCAAGGTAGTTTTTCCTTAACAATAGTGTGTAGTGGATTTCATATAAATAATTATATTATTAGTATCACATACATTACAAGAAGAGTCTACAATGTCAGTACGCCACTTTTGTGTTGTACTGGTTTGACTGAGTCTGAGACTTGCGTATTTATATGTATCATTATTTTGGATTGCTCGTTTAAGTAAAACTTTAATCTCAGATTTTTTAAGGAGAATTAGGTAGGTTGATTATTTCGATTTTTAGAAACAACTAACAAAACAAGCTTATAAAGTGACTACTATAATGAGTAAATTGAGTTGCTATCAATGGACTTACATATTATGTATCTCATGAATTTTAAATTGCTAACTGGATATAACGAAGTAATCCAATAATGCCTTCTTCAAAATAAATTTAATTGGTTACTGCATAGAATATAGCTATCTGATAAAAACATAGAAAGTAGTAGTATTATCAAACCAGAACATATAGGTCTACTTGAAAGAAACTAAATATGTACTGTATTTTGTATTCAAAAACGAAGCAATGCATCAAGTTTAAAAGGCTAAACGCAAAGTCGAAATAAGTGTTTCGGAAAGAAGGCTAATTTTAATCCTGATGATATTCAGGAAATTTTTGTGCCAATTTGTGTTTCATTAAACCAAAACTGATTTCTGTGTTCTGTTAAAAGAGATGATGCTAAATAAGGTCATAAGATATAAAACGCCTTGCAAGATTTAAGATATTTTATTTGGTTACGTGTGGTCGTTACACAAAATCCAAGTGCCCTCTTATGAAGTGTACCTTCATTGATAAAGTGCGAACTCTGTCTGTGCTATTCTATTTTGGAAACTTGAAAACTGTAAATTAATAGGATTATAGATGTAATGAAGGGTAAAATCCTTCAACATTGCTGAGCTAAACTGCATGAAACACTTGTACAATTGTTTTAATTGTACTTTACTATGAAAAATATAATGCAGAGTTTAAAGTTTAAATTATAAAGCTTCCGAGAAATAAGTACTTGTAACATTAAAATAGTCCTGTTTAGCTGTTGTGGCTAAATGCTACTTATTACAAAGCCACTCACTTGGTAAAATATAAACATATACACAGGTACTTGTATATTGATGATATGATTCGATTGATTTCATATATTGTACTACAAGAAAAGTTTGGTACCGTCGCCTTTATCGTTTTCGCTTGCGCTTTACAATGGAATAAAGTACATATAATTTATTGTTTAATGTACAAAATATTGATGCAAATGCAAAGTAAAATCGTATATTATATAAAACATGTATTTGCAGTGCATAATTAATTATTGTCTAAACGAAATGTAAGTTTGAAACTGAATTGCGATTGCGAGATGATTAAACGTATTCTAATGAGAAAAAGCAATCCTTATTAAGCGGTGCAGGTGCAAAATATCTCATAGACTGCCTGAATGTGTACACAAATATGTGTACATGATGACATCTTGGGGTTGCATTTGAAATTTGAATCGTTGCTATTCATCAAACATAAATCTCCACACATCCTTCCAATACCAGTAATATCAGAATGCCACTGAAGCATGCATTTGAATTATGCTCATAAATAATGGATAAAAATTACCTTCACCTTTCCTACTGCTCTTTTCATTATAAAATGACGTGGGGAAAGTTTGCCAGTAGTTGGGTTAGGTCAAGTTAATGTAGAATATATGCACAATCGTGATCATGGGCGCGTGTTATATTGGTATCGTATTAGATTACCAGTTTATTTCGTAATGTTATGTATTTCGCAGGTTGCATTAACAGACACAAATTTTAACAACAATGCGCTAGGCCAAGACAAAAGCATTGCCTTCCTACTGTTGTTTTAGGTTTCAGAAAAGAAAACTTTGTGTACGATACTACTGAAAATTACTTAACGCACCGGTGCAATATCATACCATACCGTGTTCAAAGCATCAACAAATCAGCATGTTCTTTCATCAGTCTTTCATTTACACTTTTCTCGTCAACTCATCATCCCGTACTCATATGAATTTTATGCACACAAATGTGCAAAATAAAATATAAATGCGGATAGGATTGTGAAAATAGGAATGATGAATGATGACGAACTGTGGAATAAGTTGTATGTTGAGAAAATTCCGTAGTGTACTACACGAACACTCTCATTTTGTCGATTTTCTGTAAATAATTGAAAACAAGTTGATCTCTCTGGAGTACGATACGAACGAACTTCAATTCGTGCGCAGTGTATACCAATTTTAATGGGATTAATGGCAATATATACTATAGTATAAACGACACAAGCCATAAGCCAATGTCCATACAAATTTTTGTAAATGAAAAAAAAGCATTGCACATTGCATGCATAACATGCATTCATTAAACATTTAGCATCATTTCGTTCACACCAACAACGTACACATAAATACTACACATCTACTCTGCATCAAGATCTTGACTTTAAAAATTGTTCAAAAGAATACACACACTAATATTAGCCGTGTCGCCCGTGTCCCTTTTCGTTATCTGTGTGCAAGAGAGAGAGAGAGAGAGAGAGAGAGAGAGAGGAAGAAACAGAAAAGCTAAAGTATAACAGCTAAAGCGATATTATGACGATATACTTTGCAATGATATGCTATCTATTACAGCGATACATGGCACGCTACAGGGTGTGCAGCAACTCACTCAGCTCAGCTCACAATAGACAAACTGAGAAACAAGGGGAAAAGAAGCAGAAGAGCTACAGCAAAAATTATGATATACATTAAAATACATACATATTATATTATTAACAAGAGGTGGATGTGGAATGTGGATGTTGTTTAGGACTATGAAGGAGGACGGCACAACAGTCCTGTGTGTGAGAAGAGAAGTGAGAAGAAGAATCTTTCTAATGGTGAGAGGCGAGAGGAGTAGATGAATATAATGAACGAAAGATGGAAGAGAACAGAGAGAGCGAGAGAGAGAGAACGGATACGGAATACGGAACGAAACTTAATGCCCTCTTCACTACATACTACAACAACTGCTTCATTTCATGAGCTACATACACCATACCACCATGAGCCAACACATATTTACTCACCCTCTCCTCTCTGTACAAATGTAATGAAATGGTAACACACAGATACAAAACCTACACACAAGAGCATAATATATATACTACACACAATATACATATGTACAAACTACAAACACAATCAGAGAGAGAGAGAGAGAGAGAGAAAAAAAAAGAATACGTCCTGTACATTTGTATAGATCCAAATGCAACGTCATAATAATATCCCTTTATTTTCTGCATTTTCTTGTACCTACCACTACTACTACTACTACGATAGGATAAGGATATAAAGTAAATGAAATGTCTCCTAGAAAAAATGAGAGAGAGAGAGAGAATGTTCAGTTTGCTCACTAATTTTTTCATGGACAATTAACTGGATTCGGACAACAGGGCCTTTTGACATGGGCTTCACTAACGGTAAGTTGGGGACAGAGTGAAAAGTGTGGAAACATGTAGAGCCCTGCGGAGCCACCCTTTTCCCTCAAAAGTCTGGGTGGGCATTGGTGAAGCATCCCCTCCATAAGCACAAGCAGAAAATAATACGAAGGAATATTATAGCGGACCCAATTGGTTCTTCGGTAGCCCGTCATTCAGTCAGTCAAAGGTGGAATGGCGTTAGGATGGAAAAGAAGGGTTGCTGCTACTACTTCTTCTCCTTCTCAGACAGAGTCTTCTTAATTATTGTCACATAGATTGAACTGGAGTAATTAAGAGTTGGACTCATTTTGCTAATTAATAATAATAATAATAATTTCGGAAATTGGAAGTTTTTTTTTCCGAGACGTGGAAAACACTGTGACGCAATGTGAGTGTGAGTACAACTATAAAAAAAGTCATATATTCTAAATAAAAAAGCTTGGTTTTTTGGGGGATAATTACCAACCACCGTAAACAAGAGTATGTAGAGAGAGAGAAGAGTATTGAAGATTTGGCATATCTCTTGAGGAGGATACATACATAAGTAGACACGTACAATGCTAAATGCAATGCACTAACGAAATCCTCCGTCGGCTAAAATCATATCGTTGACGTATGTGCACTTGAATAATATGCAAAAATGGATATGATTAAAAGCGTGTAGCGAAACTGAATTAGCAAGTTTTTACATGATTTTGATGGAGTAGTTGATTGTAAAAGTTTGGAACCGGCGAAGGTGTATTAATATGGAGAATTTTTTTTTTGAGCAAGTGCGTGTCAATACGGCGAAAATACATAAAGCGAAAGTTTATGTACACAATAAACAAATCACTACTATTCTGTCTCCTCAAAAAATACATTTAGCCGGATCTACCTACGCTAAAAATGTAAACAGTATTCAAATGCATTCATACCTGATTCCGATATTTCTCATTTTTTTGTGCTTTACAGCTTGTGAAAATCCTGATTGTCAACTGGGATAAGTGAAGAAGTGTGGCGGCATCAGCATCAGTGTGACAAGAAGACAAGGATGAAGATGTATGAATGATTTGTGATGGATTGTTAATTATGAGTCGCGAGTGCAATTCAGGCGACTAACATTTAAATGAAGGTGTTCACACGTATGTCATATGTTGGCGTCAAACTTGTTTCCCCAGCGAGAACAGCGCAGCTGTGTTTCTTCTTACACGAGGATTGGTGGAACTACAACTGAAGACAGCAAAATCCGTTTGGATTACCTCAATATAGTAGTGCTTACCTGTAATCTTTAATGAACATTGGTTATTTGGCTAGATCCAATTAGCAAAAGCGGCATACCTACTTAATCGGCATCGTGTTATGTGCTGCTGACTGCCAGCCAATACATACTACTACTACTAGAGAGATATAGACACTGAATACCGAAGTCAGTCTGAGACAAAAAAACTGATTGTGAGAAGGAGACATGTCGGATGTAGTCTAATAAACTTGTAAAATATTGGTGAGTAAAACGCTCTAAATGCAATAGATTTAAAATCCATGTTATCATTATTTTATTTGAGAGAGTAATAATGTGTGCAAGATTTCATGATGAGATTTAGGTAGTCGCAGTCGCAGTATTTGTTTGTGAAAGCCAAACCATGTGACTGCCAACTGTCAACACAAATGCTTAAGATGCAGTACATTTATTATTGGGAATGGAAATAGCAGCTGTTAGTTTTAATTACGATTTTGTAATTTACAGTTTTGTAACATAATTTTTTTGCGTTTTACTATAGATTCATCGTAACACTCCTCGGTACACCTTTTTCGCTACGTTGCGTACACTCACGGTGACCAAATAATATGTACGAGGACTCAGCAGGACGACTCGACGCTTGATGTTTCTAATTTCATGCACCCAAATACGGGCGGATTACGGATAGAGTGAATGAAGTTTTGTGAACGTTTTCGAATAAAACTACGGATAAGGTGTGCCTGGCTGATGTGCTTTCAACATTTTCAAAAAGCCCATATACCTTTTTCACCTTGTTGTTTTGTTAGTGACGAAGTGACTATATTTAAATGTGCTACAAGATCCGTGATATCCCTGAAGTGACTCACCTTGGGGCACATGTGAAACTGCGTTGTGTGTTGCTGAATCCGCGTAACAGATTTGTAACACAGAATTTTCAATAAACTGTTGTACCGTGTGCAAATAGTTTTTTTTATATAGCGTTAGCTTTGTGTTATAAGTTCTAAAAATCATTGAAGAGGAACGCCACGGCAGAGTGAGGAATGCACTTTGACAGTAGATTTTAAAAAATACATATATTTTCAATGTTTAATGAAAAGAACACCGTTTCTGGAGATCTGAAAGCCAATATGACAACAATGTATAGAGTGGGAGGTATGTTCATTGTATAGTTTGATTCTCTTTTATATGTTGTAAATTGAATGGTCCCCCGCCCCGTATAGTTGACTTTTATTTAAAGATTAGTGATATTAGTTGGTAAATTAGTCCAATCTTAAATACGAAGGCTACATAGAGATTATATTCATAAGCCATACTGAAGGCCAACATGTTGGTGTTTATGCCATGTTTTCAAAGTGTCGAAATGTACCTTTTGACTTTTAAAAATTCCATTTCTGAGTATGCTTAACTGTATCTGTGTTTCAAACAATTATTTTTCAGACTATGTCTTCTTTGAGACATCGCAGAATGCACCGTTTCAAGTACGCAGGATTGAGGAACTTAATAAGGTAATTGTTAAGCTTAATCTAAAATTTTGAAGCTTTTACTAACTGCAAGTATTCACTGTGTCTGTAGAATTAAAAAGTATATTTTTCATTAAGGTTGCATACTGGTTTGAATTAAATGACCCAGTAGCTCGTAGTAGTGGCTGTGTGCAAAATGCTGCATTGCATTGCATTGCATTCATATGATGGGTTGTTTTAATAACAAAACGGGAAATCATGTAACTAAACAGCTCCATTTACATTAGTATCCTTTACATTTGAGGGTATATGGATGGTCATGATGATAATTTAACACCAACTTTCATGTGACGCATTCCTAAAATGTGATTGTGATAGATCCGTATTATGTAATTCTTTAACATATAAATATTTGCATATATAAATGCATACTCTGGGTATGATGTGAATTCATATATTTTTTACTCTTGATAATCAGGAATATTCGTAGCCTTATGCCTTACTCATCCACCCTTATGCCGTTGACAATTTAATTAATAATGCCATTAATGACAAAGAGTAAAGTTAACGCATGGTTCATTCAGTGACGAGTTTGAAATACGTAATTGAAAGCTGAGAAAATCGCTGCATACCTAAACAACTTTCGAGCTTAATGTTGTAGCTGCATTTGCCTGCATCTAGCTTAGATAAGGATTCTATTACACGCATTATGTGCGATCACCGAAAAAGGAAATCGTGCTATATGGAAAACTGTAGGTGAAACTGTGTTGTGGTAGGATAGCTTGCTTAGAAAGAACCTTTCCTGAGACTAATTTATCGATTTCTGTTTGAGAATCAGTGAGTGGAGTGAGTAGAGAGACAGGAAAGAGCTAGAGAAGTGGGCTGTAGAAAGAGTCAGAAAGAAAACAGAGGACTCATGAATGTAATGTAACGCAATGGCAATCCGACCAGAAGGAATGAGTTTTAGAACTTTTGGTGGAGACGAGGACCGAATCAGAGAGAGGCATTTAGCATACTCCGTGCGATATAGAATAGAAGTACCGAGTGACTAGAGTCATCCATACTATATATAATAATAATAAAAATATGTACCTACATCCATTTTATACTCACTTTTTACTTCCCATTCCAAATATTCCTAAAGGAAACTAAAGTCTATAGTAAACTCTATATAGTATTAGTATGTCATGTCTTATACTATCTCACAGTCACAGGATTACCTATACACAAATACATACACACTACACTATATGTGCAATAATTGAGACTTTGAGACTTACAATTAATGCGTGTGGTTGTAGTGGATGCAAAATGTACGCAAGGTAAAGCACATAATGAGTCTACGTGTGGATAAACTCTACCAAAATTAAAATGATGATAACAGATGATGATAAGTTATGTCATAACAATCATTGCATTTACATATACGGGGCTACTCGTAAGTCGTAGGATCATGGATTTCATAAATCTATGTAGGAGCATTTTTGTCAAACGGTTTGCTGGGATAAGTAAAGTTTGGGAGTCTCATTATCAGATACGACACAAATGTTAACTGGTACGCGTCCAGTTGGATTTTCAGGGGTCAGGTAGGTCCGGAGACCTCGGCGACCATTTCAATCCTGGCCATCCCATTCCACTGGCCTATACAGTGATCCCCAAAATTGTACGCCAGAAATGCCCTGCCTCACATCGCATCGCAACGGAATTGAGCTGATTCTCCATCTAGCTGCCAGAGTTGCCAGACAGCTTGCTCTTCCACAATCAAAGTTTGCATAAAGCAAAGTCTATCCAAGTCTTTCACCTATTTATCCTTGCTCCTCCAAGCTTGTTGCTAACTTCAGTGGGTACCATCCGCATTTTCGCTGAATTCGGACAGTTTGCAAAATAAATCCCCAACAGGGCAGGGCTCGTAACGGTCTAAGCACTTAATTTGTGAAATTTCTATCCGATAATGAACTCCCAAACGTTGAATTTCCTCTGACAATGAGGTTTTTGATGTGGTATTCAATTTTTTTCATTTTAAAATAGATTAATGTAAAAATCGACGATAAAAATAATGGCATAGTCAAATTTTCAAAATTTATATCCCCTCCCTCAAACCCCCTACCTACGTATTCAAAAAGTGCATATATTGCGTCCATTCTTTGGGCGCTTCCCTTCTTATCTCCAAAGCATATGGTATTGAAATTTTCTAACACACTGATCAATAACTTCTTGCACATATTGTATTCAATTGAAGGTGCTTGGTTGCTTTATTTGTGTTTAAAGTTTTAACTTAAAACCAAACCATTGATAAGGGATGAGGTGATAAAATAAAACACATTGCAGTACTACGCATATTGTAGGGGGTTGTTGGAGGGGATATGCATTTAGGAAAATCGTTTTTCTCATTACGTGGAATGAATTTTAACATTTTAAAATCTGGATCCACCACCTCAGAGAATCCCAATGTTAATACCACCTCGTATTTTTAAGTTTAGAAATTATAAATGTTCATTGTTTGGAGTAGACACCTGGTACACAGGATTACGGGTATCAGAATACCCCGAAATTGTAGACATCGCACATATCTCTGATTGTGTGTTCCCATTGCAGATAGGTATGTTATTGCAATTCGGATTTTTGGGCGAGATTTTCAGATGACTTCTTATAATTAAAGAAGAATCTATCTATAGAATAGCTATGATCTGTAGAATCATATAGCTTAATTATTATTCACTGTGTAGCTTAGTCACTGTGGATTTTCAAGAAATGGTACAATGTAAATGCATCCATTACACCACAGTACGATTTTAGGCTTTTAGGATATCCATTTGATTGAGTACATAAACTTCTAAAAGTAGACCAAAGATTGCGCATTGTATTGTACGAGTTTCCATTTCCATCTGACATACGATTTAATCAATATTGTTTATACATTGTTATACTTATCTTTCAGACCCCCAATGGAAACGTGGAAGCGAAAGTAATGTGCTTTTACCGAAGAAAGGACCTTCCACCGTCTCTAACTTTCCTAGCTGATAGACATCAAAGTAAGTAACTCTATCAAATTTACTGCATAATTTAAGTGGCATCGCCTCACCTGTGGTTATTACTAGTAAGATCATGTACGTAGAACGGAAAAAAATCAGACATGCATTGTCGTATCGAATCCAACCAAACCCGTTCAATGAATGTATGGACATTGTCCTGCTTGTGAAAGATAACGTTTATTGCGTTAATTGGTATTCCTAAAGAAGGATGTCAAGATGATGAGAATACTTAAGCTTATATTTGCAAATCGCTGAAGTGGTTAATCGTAAGTAAAGCGAGTACAATGACAAAAGCGTGCACGCGCGCGAGTGAAAGGATGTGCACTGCACGCGCACATAAGCGCAAAGAAAGGGTCTACATGCGCCACAAGTTAAAGTGCTTGCATTTCTAAATACAAAAATACTGCACAAATTACGCAATGGGGAAAGTGTGCACTTGGTGTGAACACGCTGAGTGAAAGCATGTGCCGTTCGAGAAACCGTGCACATCAGTTAAAAGTCAAATATAGGTTTAAACATGTGATTAATTGTAATGTATGCACGAATATTTAAAAAAAAAAAAAAGAAGAAGAGAAAGGAGAAAAGCGCACATGAAAGTGTGTTGGCATGATCTAAGAGAATTCCAAATCCAATTCCTAACTATATTTTCATATTATGATTGCATATTATTTTGAGTGTAAACTCAACCGATTTTCGATCCAAAACGTGGTAATAGTTTTCAAATCAAAAATCAGTTCGAAATATTTGTATACAGCATAAATATGAAAATCTGCTAACACTGTGCACATTTGGATAACATTCCATTTCCATGTATATACACCGCAGCAGTAGGGTAGGACTCCGGACATGAACAACAACACAAACACACCGAAAATTCAGTCTGTCCAACATCATCTAAGTAGTGTTTGAGAGAATTACTGAGAATTCTAAGAATATGTTGTCCGAAAAGCCGTGTGTGCTGCTGCAAAAGTGTGAAGTAAAACTCATTTCCCAATTCTAGATGGATTTCGTGTGCACTACGTTAGGTTGCTGGTTACGTACATAAGTATGTATGTATACATCTAATGTACATCTCACCTCACTTTTTCACAGAATGGGACGCATACATTTTTACTATGGTGTGTTGTGCTTGTGCCGTTGTGGTTGTGGGATGCGATGCGATGTGTATGTTATTAACGTTTGGTAAGTGGCAGAGTAATTGAACAGAAGACAAAAAGTATAAGATTCGTATGGATGGAATTGTACGTGTAACAAATACGTAGTGAGAAAATGAGCAGAACAGAACTAACATGCGCATGAAAACTCTCTGGGCTGTGAATTTGCCAATGACCTTTTCCGTCTTTGCATGCTTCGTCGGCAATGATTGAAAGAGGCTTAATAGTGGGATTACGGGATGGTGGCAACAGAATGACGTTTTCCTACGGATGCAGGATGTAATTTATTGTATACATTGTCAAATACTATAGTCAAATCTCTCCATGTCTCCATCCATACTTATATAGCGAATACGACGTATGGTGAATTGGTGAGGTGGTGGTGATGATCATGAATATATGTATGTATGTAACTGGATATAATGAGTAACGCTATTATTTGAAGATTAAAAGATAAGGGGGATATGATATAATAATGATACATATTCTTTAAAATAGATTACACACTTTTGACAATAAAATAGTCCGAATTTTTCGAATGTTCAGAGTAACTTTATGGCTATACTTGTATAGTAATACACTTATCGTAATTGTCGGTCTGTAGTAATTATCTTACACACGGTATATACTTGACAATGACTTGTGTGTAGTGAAAGATCGTTATGATTTGGCGTTATGATTTGGCGTTAAGATGAAATATTGTATGCATGCCATACTGATGAGTATTTTATCTGAAATTCAGGTGCCTTGGAAGAGGATGAAGGGAAAGAACGGGAGAGTCTTACACCTAAGCAGAAGAATATTCTTAAGACACCGCGAACTTTTCCTATCCCGTCAAGTTGAAACGCTACCTGCCACTCAGATACGAGGAAAATGTTCTGTAACCTTATTAAACGAAACAGAAAGTCTTCTTTCGTATATTAACAAAGAGGTATTGATAAAACATTCATGTGTAATCTTTTTTCAAAGCAACAGATTATGTTTCAATTAATGAAAAAACTTCAAAAATATGAACATCCCTAATACAAATTACCTATATGTGTATGTCAATTTCAGGACACTTTTTTTTACTCTCTCGTCTACGATCCTCAGCAAAAAACTTTATTAGCAGATAGAGGGGAAATCAGGGTGGGAAATAGATACCAGGCGGAACCTGCGTCACTGTTAAAGGAAGGTAATGTGATCTGGATATATTGAATTTTCTGTTGCCTTTACCTTGCCTGTTTCATTGATGTATTACTTCATACTTGCCTTTTTTTGGTACATAATATGGTTAACTGAATTTTGAAAATTTCAGGAGAGCCAGATACTAGGAATTCGGAAGAATTGGAAACTCTGATATGGACTCCAGACCATGGATTGACCGACAAACAAATAGATCAATTTTTAGTCATATCCCGGTCCGTCGGTACGTTCGCCCGAGCTTTAGATTGTTCTAGTTCTGTAAAACAACCTAGTTTGCACATGAGTGCAGCAGCAGCATCTAGAGATGTAACTTTGGTAAGGGTACCATTTTAATTTGCACTGGCTTTGTGTGAATTTTAAACACATATTTAATAGTAACGTTAATCGGTTATATTTTAGTTTCATGCTATGGACACACTTCACCAATACTCGTACAATATATCTTCTGCAATATCGGCTTTAGTTCCATCTTCTGGGCCTGTGCTATGCCGAGATGAAATGGAAGAATGGTCAGCTTCTGAGGTTAGGGTTATTTTTTGCAATAAGTCATACTTTACTTTCATTCATGTTTACTTTTTGAATCAATTTGGAATCGTTTGTTAAACTTTGTGCGGTTATCATTTTTAGGCTAATTTGTTCGAGGAAGCCCTTGAAAAGTATGGAAAGGATTTTACTGATATAAGATCAGACTTCTTACCATGGAAGACACTTAAAAATATAGTTGAGTACTATTATATGTGGAAGACTACCGACCGTTACGTCCAACAAAAACGAGTAAAAGCCGCTGAAGCTGAATCAAAGCTGAAACAAGTCTATATACCAAATTAGTAAGACATATTATTTTGTATGGCTAAATGATATTCTGTACATTTATTTTTTTTAAAGAGATGCAAGCTTGTCAGTAATTATGATATTTGCATTTTTAGTAACAAACCAAGTCCTGCTGCCCTATCAGGCAATAAAAACGTCCTCAATGGAAGTAGTACCCCCGAACCTCTTATTCCTGGGAAACCATGCGAATCATGCTTGAGTATGTGCACAGAAAGTTACGAGACTTTTAAAACGATTTGTGGCATTTGGTGTAATTATAATTAAACGCACATCGAATTTACAATTTTTAGATGTAATGTCGACACAGTGGTACGCATGGACCGGACCAACTGGAGTTCAAGCTAGACTATGTGCTAATTGTTGGAATTACTGGAGAAAGTATGGAGGTTTCAAGGCACCAAATAAAATGCGTAAGGATGAAAATTGTTCATTTTTAAATAATTAATAGTCCTAGTACAAACACGGAAACTAACCTGTTTTTTTTTTAAAAAAAAAGTTCTACATTGTGTAGTGGATGGAGACGTAGATCTGATTAAAAAACCTAAAGTTGAACGATCACCTGATGAACAGCCGCCACCTCCACCACCTGAACCACAAGGTTTGCTATTTATACCTCTCACTCATTTCAGAGTTATTCGTACAATCACTATTTCTACTTACAATTAATATCTTTCTCTGATAACTTTAGTTGAACGTGCTCCAGGAATTATACAACCACGTATTCATCGATGTGCTGTAGCAGGATGTGGAAAGGTGACTAAAATGTGCCAGTTTCGTATAATGATTCGTAGCAAATCTTTAAGAGCAATTAAAAATAACAAATGTTTATGATTTGAAATAGGAATTTAAAATGAAAAACCAATTGGCTAGACATTACGCACAGAATCACGGTTATTCCATGAGATCTGGCTCTCCAAGACCTGTTATGAAAACAAGAACTGCCTTTTACTTGCACACAACTCCCATGACACGCGTTGCGAGACGCATTTGTAGTGATATTTTGAAGCCACGGCATGCCGCACGAGCTCCTTTTTGGCCAATAAATGTGATGGTGGTTAAACAAGAATGTTAGTGCGCCTAATAAATAAAACTGTATGCCCAGGAGGTTTATGGATTAAGCTTAAATAAGGATTATATCTTATAATTAGGTCAACAGCGCGTGGTGGGGAAACTACCAGAGGAGCTTAAGCAATTAGTTACAGGAAGAAAAAGGCAAGTTCCTGATGCAAAAGTTAATGACGTGTCGTACAGGTTGGGACAGTCGGATCGCTCATCTCCGGATTGGCTTATTCTAACGGACAAATCAAAATTACCACAACCAGAGAAAGTTGCATTCCCAAAACCTCCCAAAGGCCCAGGTACTTTATACTCGCAGGGTTTAATTATTCGTAATGTGACAAATTTTTGAAGTGTATGGTTGGTACGTTTTGCTTTAGATGGATCTCTTATCTATGAGAGGGTTCCGGATAAGCAGATTGCCGTTAACAATTTGTCGCCTTCTAATCTCATTAAGAAACGGAGTTTTGAGGATGTAAATGGTATTGATGGTGAGTTCCGGCAAACTAGCTTGTACTGATTTATCAAGCTTACAATTTAATAACAAAGACACTTTCGTAGGTCCACCAATAAAGCGACAAGCGTGGGACCCAGCAGCAACTCCTCCAGCCAGTAATCCACCAAGAAGCTCGAGCAGAGGAGGATCACCATTACCTCTTGTTTCACAGCATCTTCCTGCCAGTTCCAACTTGAATATTCGAACAGTTTTAAATCACATGAATGGAAATAGTAAATCCAAGCTTGCGTCAGTAACTAGAATAGGGTCGAGAAAACAAATCATTTCATGGATGGATGCTCCTGATGATCTTTACTTTTTATGCACAGCAGCTACAAAGTAAGAATGTAACATTACCTATGTTCATGTGCTAGTTTAACTAGTTATTATGACTAACTTGTTAACATTTAATTTTGTTCCGTACAACAGGAAACTTAGACGATCATTATCTAGCAACGAATTACGAAGATTAGCACGAACCCCATGTAAAAAGGCTTTGAATAAAGGTATTCTTGAACCTCCTCCAGCCGTTACGGTAATGCCGGCTGCCGCAGCTATGGCCGCATCAGCTTTAGTAGTACCACCTTCAAGATCCCCCATGCCGACGTAGAAAAAAACTTCACTGTGTATGTTTGTGTTTGCCAACCCACCAAAAGTTGATAAAACAAGCGATTTGATGACTAATGATAGACAACCCAAACTTTAACTTTTCCGGGAACTGCTTTATATATATCTATATGTATTTTACACAAATGGGTTTTATAGTTTAACGATTCCTTATGGTCGTTATTTCATCCCTTTTTTTTACCAAATGTTTTGTTCCTGAAACAGTTATTCTTGAGCATTTAATTCATGATCAGTGACAGTGCTGATTATAAAAGCAAGTTATTAAAAATTTTACTTTTACTCAATGTCATTAAATGCACTATTTATTAAATTGTATGAATCGGTATCGGCCCAACTGTTCAAAGTATGTTTTATGTAAGATATTTGAAACGTACTGGTAAGGATGCTTCTATATGTTACATAGGGTTTCACACACATGTCGCATGATGTGTAAAAAGTAATTTTAGTACGCATTTGATCCACGTATTTTATGTAGAATGTTTGTACAAAGATCTATAGGGGTAGCATGATTGCATTGTTAGTAGTACATATTTATAAAGACATGCACGTTGATTTACAACAAATGTACCACATTTCATGTTATATTTATGCAGCCCATTATACGTGGGAGTAGAAATTATGAATAATGTAGGCCGAAAGTATCAAGAACCAATAACATACAAACTCAATATGAATTAAGAATTCACTTTGTTTAAATCTTTTAGATGTAATAAACTGAGTGAATGTGAATACAAAGAATACAATGAAAATTTTCATGGGATATTTTGAGGGTGCTTGGAAATAAGAGCAAAATTAACCTTTACATGTTTCCCATTCGAATAAGGTTTCTCATAAAGGCATATTTTAATTATTTAAGCAGGGTTACCTACAAGTAGCCAAGTATCGGTTTGTAAGAATTGTAGCCTAACTTTTTACGTTTGTATTTATACGAAATCCAGGTTAAAAGTTTAATTGCACCGTGTATAGTGTATATACTATGGTTGTTTTGTAAAATATAAATCAAAGATTTCTTGGTCGATACGTGTCACTTAACAAGGTAGGATTAAGAACGTCATTTATTATGTAATAAGTACCAGTACCGACGTTCAATTGATTAGATTTAAGGGGATTGAGCTGTAAATGAGACGTACGCGTGCACTAGAGCAGGAATAGTTTCTGTCAGACTTATGATATGCTGTTATGTAAAATTACACTATAATTACTGAACCTAGGTTGTACAATTTGTTGCCCTTCACGGCAACCCCCTTTTGTTATCAGTATCAATGAAGGTGCGTGAATGTCTGCGACGACATGTTACCTACTTGACATATTTATTTTCAGATGAGTATTAAAACACATAATATCAAGCCCAGAGTTTGAAGTGGAGGAGCTGATCTGGTTTTATATAAGGACTACTGTAGTCTTACACACCGCGTGTACATAAAACAAAATCCAGGCAAGTAGTACCGTAGCTTTTTTATCATAATATACGTGGATATTTTAAATTAAATAAATTATCAGAGTTAGAAAATATTAAATATCCACTGGTATTTTAAGGCATGAATCATGGAGGACATTCAGATCTACAAAACTAAACATAAAAGATAATGGGAGTAGCTGGCAAAAATTAATTAAGACTTACAGTTAGATTTAAGACTAGTTCATAGTTTTTACATGTGTAGATATGCTAGCAGGTCTATATTGAAGGTGATTATTCGACTTGAATATGTATGTTTGGTACATTATGTATGACGAGATGAACTAAATTATTACCAACTTCAGTGTATCATGGTCACTCATTATTTCTATTTTATCATTATTCAATGTGAAATCGTTTTAGGTAATTAGTTTGTAATTACAAATGTAACTTTGATATGATATACACCAAAATAATAAATGTTTTGCTCATAAGTAGCTAATGCGGGAAAGATTTGTCTTGTATGCTGCTGCGTAGTTAGAACAGGTTTCTTAGAGTATGAAAGCTGTTTCTTATTGTTCTCACCAAAAACAGTTTCTAAATAAATTAGTATTGTGACATTGACAGAAAGAAAATAACTCAAACCAAATTATATAACTTAGATGGCAAATTTCAATTTCAAAGTTAATTTACTTTTGAACAATCTCCTTTTTGTAAGAAAAACAACATGCAATAACACAACATACAAATATATTAACGCGACGCGACTTGTGGCGTCAAAAAGCAGAAAGTAACGCACGCTTAGTACAAATTGTAAAAATTGCGACTACGGCCAAGCGCTCGGAGGCGTTCAAGTCTAGTTTCAATTAAACCGTACGCTTTTCCTTCGTCATTTTTTTAACATTATCTACAAGGAGGACGAACTTGCAGGATTGAACAGATGCTCACAACAACAGTTAGCCAGGCCTCTTCCTTAGGTGTTAGATGTTTGGATCATATTTAACGATAGATGCCGGAAGATGATCGCATACAAATATTCCCTTGGATTTTGACGATTGCACAGTTTCAACATATCCCAGCCAGTAAATTACAAGTCCAGGTCCAAACCTTTTGAAATACACAATAGATGCGAAAATATTGATAAACTTTCTTCTGTCGATGATGTTCAGTACATCTTATTTAAATTTACTTCTCAACCTGTTATAATAGCTAGTTAGTTGGTCCTTCACATAATTCTGATGGGTTTCCTCGTCTCCAAAAGTTGCTTTACTTTCGATCCAGGTAATCACTTTCCCTTCGATAGCTTGTCAACATGATTTAAACATTATTTTAAAAATCGAAAGCAGTAGTGAAAGAATTACCTAATCGGGTACAAAATATTGTATACCTATAGGTGCTTCCAATTTAAAGTCTGGCGTTTTATCATATCCTTGCTTGCGCAGTTGATCTTCCTCCAAATAGAGTATGCCATGATGTTGTAACATTTTGCTGAGTCTGATTTCATACTCTTTTCCTACAGTTCTGTTAAAAAGGTCCATTAAGCATGAATCAATTAATATTCCAGTAAACCTAAAAAGCTAAAACACATATGTGAAACTTTAAAATAGAGAAAGTTTAAAATACTAGAGTTAATTCGACGCACCTCTTAATTACATCTGGAAGTGGTCCATAATTATCGTCATGTACAGTACACTAGAAGACAAATATTAATATTAATTACTAACCATCCCTCGTCCCATCAGGAGATGATATACTTTACGCGAAAAACATATAATGTCTCACCAAATAGACTTCATACGCTAAATTACGATCAGGGATTAATGCTGTATCACGTAGATATTTTGTGATTTCGGATTTTATTTCACTTCGACTAAGTTGTCTCGGCGCTGCTTCCATTATCCCTACTGATTTCTCTGATGATACTAGATTATCATCTATAATCATGCATCAAATTATTGCTCAAAAGGATGTACATTCCGTCCCGGTTACCGTATAATATACAAATGCCAAAGTACTTTCTGATGAAGTGCACTCATCGTCCTCGACGTTTAGTTCCTGGTGCTCTCTCCTTTTACGTTCATGCTCTTCGGCTAAAAATCCTTCTAAGACAAATTTTGCTACGAGAACTGGAGTTATGTTTATTTCGTCTGCTATCCTCAATATTATCCCGGATTCTTCATTATTCGAAATGGACAATTTATACCTGGATGGACCCACAGAATAATAATCATACAATTGACATTTTTTTACTTCATAATAGCAACCGAGAAACCCTTCCTCACGAGTTCTATTTAGGTATTTAATAAATACCTCTGATAATATTTCTGAATGTTTTCCGGAGTGTTGTGCTGTGCGTGATTCATCTTCATGCTTTTCTGGACATAATTTGATAACACGCTCCCAAGCGTCATGTACGAGATTCTAAAAGGATTTGATTGAAAACATACCACAATAAATCTTAAAAAGCACTGACTATTAATGATGCATGCCATGCGCAAATACGCACACACACGCACGTGATGTGATGATCGTTAATATTTTACTTACGTAGGATACTTTTTTTCCAAAACGTCTTGACATGCTCGAAACGTCGTGCCTTGTATCGTCTTGATGATATCCTGGTACAGGCTAACTGACATCATTTTGAACACAATTTTTCTCTTGATTGATTGATCTCACCAATTATTTTCCAAAAGAAGCGAAAGTTTATTAGCACAAGAGCGCAGACAGAGAGCAACTTAACCTAAAAATCCATAAATTCTACTACTTCACCCACCCACCACCACTACAACAGCTGAGGAGTGAGTGAGGAGTGAATGTCGAGTGTGAGCAATTCAACTGTCTG
>JAANSN010002623.1:0-22946 GCA_036850665.1 Dicranocentrus wangi
CCACGCTACTATTAATACACTTTTCAGCTTGTTTCCCAAGGTGTATGACAATTTTAACCCCAATCAGGCTCTAAAACACATCTAGTCAAAATTAAAAAGTCAAACACTTGGGAGGGAGGAAATTCGACATTGCCATTCACTGCAAGCCATCCATTGGAAAAATTTAGCTCAAGGCAAAGTATTCGCATAAAGTATCGGTTATCTTTAGAGCTTCATATATGATCTAGGAAGATCGCAGAGGGGATATGCTGGCGTATGTATATATTTGCGACAAATGTTGCGTCTTGTTGAAAGTAACACCCTGAATATGTATCATCATCATCTATATACTCGCTATAGGTATTCATTTTCCTTGTGACTTTCCTATTGCTTGTTCATTTTACGGGTGGAATACTATAACTTATAGTTTTCTTGACTTTGACAAGTATCGAGACGTCTCGAGCAAGGGTGCGCAACCTCATTCATTAATATCCTGTGAGCATCTCCAACTTACTTTGAGTGACACCTCCTGAACAAGATTGATGAGACTGGGATCCTTGAAAGGCAGGTCATTGGCGGCAATTACACCATTGCTTTCTGTTAAAGTCATGTCATCAGCAGCCACCACGACTTTCCCCAACAACGTTCCTTTGTTTCTCATGTGCTTGGTAAGTTGCCGAGTGTCAACGCCATAGATGCCTGGCACATTCTGTTCCGCCATCCAGGTGGATAAGGTTTTGGACATGTTCCAATGGCTTGGCTCTTCGCAAACTTCGCCCACAATTAGTCCCGCTGCCCAAATCCGGTTAGATTCAAACCACCTGAGACAAACGACGTGAGTAGTAACAAAAACAAACAATTACAGAAACAAAAGTTCAAAATAAGATTAGTAATGCCAATGATATTCCCAGAAGGCAAACACTCAAGGTCTTGGAAAGAGAAAAACAAAAAAAGCATGGGTCTAGCTAGAGAAGAACATCATTTCGTATTAACAAGCAAAATATGCAGGGTAAAGCGAAAACAGATGCGAAATCGGCTGAAATGATGAGCTCTCAAGTCGTAATAATTCCCACGCATTGGTTTTCATGTTCGGTCATCATTCCCATTTCCCATACTGATTAAATTCCAGTGAAATGGAAACTACCACGCACGAACCGAATTTGCATTCGTTCCTTGAATGAACCCACCATTTATTTCAACACCGGCGTTGGTTGGCGTGTGAAAGTGATCAGTCAAATCTCCCAGTTTATTTTATTAGGCACAATTCCTACGATGTCTCAAGCGTCATAAAATTTGAGGCGAACAGAACAGAACCTACAAAAGCATGCAATTTTCTCAGAAAAGCTGACCCACTTACCTTGGAATGCCATGCTCATCTTTATCCGCCCCAGGAATCCCATAGTTTCCAATCAAAGGGTATGTCAAAACGAGAATTTGAGAGCAATAGGAAGGATCAGTCAGGGACTCGGCGTAGCCCACCATCCCGGTCTGAAACACTGAAATATCCATAAATCATGACCCAGTTAACCTACTTTCCATTGTAGTTTAATGCGTCACGATGCAGTTTCCCTATTCCACAACCGACAATTATACGACCAATTGTACGTAGTACGGAACGGATACTGTCGAAGTCGATGTACAAAAATATACAAATGAACCAGAACCTGGTTGAAAAGGTTAATAAAACAAGATATACTCCGAATATTGTGCCAAAATAAAAAAAATCGAGAAATACAGGCACAGGCCTACCCCATTCTTTCACTTTGACAAGCTATTCTTCTTTCCACACATGTTCGGTAATAAATGTACAGATCATGGTCGAATAGGTTGCTTAAAAGGTTTCTTTGGAATGGGTTTACGTTAATTAAGCAACTGACATGTACACAAGCGTGAATTATGTTTGTCGTTTTTTGCCAAAGGACTGTAAGGTCCGGAGTAATTAGCAACTAAAAGTTTAAATTTGAAACCAGGAAAATTCTTATGAATACTTGTTTGTGTAGCATTTTATATTTGTCATCTGAAGGATACGAAATACGAGATTAAAGGAAAATCACCCTAGTGTACAGACGAGGTACACGTTTACCTTACCTACTTCGCCGGCTACCGAAGTCGGGCTTCCAAATACGAAGCCTCGGAATTCCGTCCCATCTTCTAAAATCAAGGTTGCCCTTCGCTCTCGTCTTTCCTCATCCTGAGAACCTCCGATTGCGTAGCACACCATCGTCGTAAAGCAAACTTTACTTTCGTCGGTCTTGTCAAATTCTGCTTGTTCAAATGTCGAGATTTTAGTCTAGGTGTGAAAGGCTTTATTTTTTTATTCGCTTGGCATCTGTAAAAATATTATAAAACTTCAATACATGGAAAACTACTGTTACACGAAAAGAGTCTAAAAAGGGACTGATGAAAAATTCTCGGTGAGCAGACAAAATCATAATCTTGGCGTACATTTGTCGAGTTCACATTTTATGACAGAGATCACGAAATGAAGACGATGACTCGTCTCAAATATGCACTACCTAACAGTTAATCTGTCTCAAAAACAGATCATATTGTCAGAATCGGATATCATGAAATATTTTACAGCCGGCAAACTGTGTACGAGACATGCAGCAGCGAGATAATGTATTTCGTCAAATGCACAAAGGTTTCCCAAGTTCAAAGCTGCTAACAAGCCTCCAGTACTGGAGATGATGTATGATGTGATGTGGTGGAAAAACAGGATGTACTTAGAGCTCACATTAAAGTTCTGATCTGAAATTAACGTGTCTTATCTCTCAAATTTTACAAAAATCATACGCCATATATCTCATCCTGTACATATACGCTGATAAAAGCTTGCCGTCTTAATGTGCGCATTATATAGAAGCACTATAACACTATTTAAACGATGTCATTATGAAGTCGTGCGATAATTTCTTTGAGAAGATGATGGAGTTATAAGAAGGCAACGGAATTGGTAAGTCTTATGATTTTATATACAATATATGCAATATAAAATGCAAGTTAGACACTTCGTATTGCATATTGCATTTCTGCATTTTAAAACATCAGCAAATTACTAAACTTTACCTTGCATTCCTCTCTCCCCTTCCCCTATTCATATTGTGCGATTGTAACTTAATCCAAGTCAAGCTAGAAAATTTCAACTTTCACTTTGCAAAAAATATCTCCATTCAAATTTTACAACGGAGGGTAAGTGATATTGGTCCGGTTAGATGAGGTAATACAATGGTTGATACGGCTATAGGTACTAGAATGCTATCCTAAAACCAGAAGATTGCCAATGATTTTAGAATCGGGTAAGCCCAAACTATGATAACGGAAAAGAGTACTAGTTAAGTCGACATGTGTCCAAGGAATGAGGATATTTCGCTCCAAAAGCTAAGAAACTCCAATTCATTCAATCCATTCATCATCCATATTATATTATACCCACAACGCAAGTCCAAAATGCATAAAGAAGGATTACGTGTATGACATGACAGTACAAGTTGTCGGGTACTTTTAGTCTAGCTATTCACCTCTCCCCAAAAATAACTTTTGTCCCATCGTGGGATTTGCATAAATGACTTACGGTGGTCATCGGTGTTCAAATACAATAAATATGTAATTACTAGGTCCTCGGTGACCGCTTTTGCTACTGAAGACCGGACCTCGTTCACAAAGCTAAACACTACCACAGACGCTGAGACACATTGGACGTAGGTATCCCTGATTAAATGAAATTATTGATATTATGGTTATTACATTCATTTAACTTTGTTTGCCGCAAAGATTACGTCAAACGTCAACACGTGGCTCGTGAGTGTTGCATGAATCATGTAATCTGGTATTAACTTAAACTGATGTGAGAAGCAAGCAGAATTAGTCGTAGTTTTCATTTATTTTTATTTCCCATTAGAATTAGAATGCCTTATAAATTGCTGATAAATACGGATGTAGTCTCAGATATTATGTGCGAATGACTTGCTTTATTTCATGCAGTATTTACGATTTTAGTGTTATTATAGGAATAGAAACAGAATATGCTCTAGCATTTTCCCTAATATTACTAGATGGAATATGAGACTAATATATAGTGACATATTGATACAAAATACGTAATTGAAGTAGATATATACTACGAGTACGACTACATCCGCATCTGGCTTACTTAAGATGTCAAAAGATTTGCGTAGGAAATCCCATTTTCCAAAACTTTCCTCTTGTCGCTGGATCCAAAACAGAAAAATTTGATACGCCCATTAATGTCTCGTATTACTTGTCAATTTAAGCAAATACCACAAACATTAAACAACGCTGCCTTTGATTAGCCCTTCTTGTAATGGCTGATTCACTTACACAAATAAATGTATAACACACGTATATGTACATACATTATGCTATTTTTAAACTGCCATCATCAACATCAAGGTCAGAAAGTTTTATAAGTCTTGTCTCAGCAAAATAGTAGTAGTTGAAAAGGAGACAGAGTGCCAGCTATTTTCTTAATGATATGTTTGTATAAAAGTGTATGCAGTTTACCATATTTTTCAATGATTAAATAAGTTTTCTACAACCTTCATACTTCGCTTCTACTACCACTTGCAAGCTACTGGTGACTTTCCGAACTTCCATTAGCGATTACCTTGAAGTGGTGCTTACTCTAGTGCAGTGTCAGAGTCAAATGGAAATAAAATGCCACACTTTGGAGTGGCAAAGCCTGCCACTGCCTGTTAGTCCAGAAAAAGAATTATGTTTATGCATGATTCCAAATTGAATCGAAATGTGAGAAAGACATCAGTCCAAGTTATTTTCCTTCTTCCTTGTCGGTTCATCAGGGTAATAATCAACTTTATTTTTTGCATTTTTCCTTATGCTCACCACGACGGGTAAACCATTCCTTATGATTTTTGCTGTTTTTACTAATTCCAAATCTACCCTAAAACGTTTTATATGGGGAAGCGGGAAGCGTTTCGAACATCATAAAGATATCATCAAAGTGAGGTTCAGAAAAATTTCGCATTTCACAGTCTGCCACTGGTGTACATATCTTTCACAGGAAGCGACAATTACTGCCTTTGTTTTCCACTGATAAAATGATATTATTAGTGGCTCGAGAATTTGCTTGGGAAAATGTAACATTCAAAACAAAAAGCTACTCAGCTCATTTGGAGATAAAAATGAGGGAAAAGCTGCCAGAGGACTAGGACAGGATGGCACCATCATGGCATGGAATTCAATTCACTTCAACAATACACTCTTTCTCAACATTTTATTCCTTCAATGCAAGTTACACAGGTCATGAGTTTTGGTATTTTCGAATGTGTAAAATATTGCTAGAATATAGTTTTCGGATGCATTTACTCCGTTTCCCACTTTGTTGCTCTCAACGGTAGGTTGTGTAATTGCTGTATGAGTGAGTGACGAGCTGACGCCAGGAAATTAACTGGTAAAACTGCCTTCTGCCGGTTTTTAGCTAGGACGGATATTGAATGTAGTTTGAGAAGACGCAAAAATAGAAAAAAGGGAATATTATGCGTACTACAGATTCCGTTCTTATTGTGTTTACTATTGGGCCAATACGATACATCGGCATGTCTGCTTCAAGTTGTTGCAGTAGACCCACACTCGACTAACTCAACCTAACGGACGTTGAGCCAGCCAGGGTGGATCATGGTTTGGTGCGTATTTCTCCGTTGCAAAGTCTTGAAGACAAAGTTCGTGTGTCGGATATTATGTATAAGAATGCTCATGGAAAGTACTTTTCTGGCTCGGATCGTCTTGTAGTCTTGAGTAAATAATTTCATGTTGGGGACCTGGGTGAAGGTCGTAAATAGACCGTGCGATCGCAAGATATAAAGTAAAAGTCAGGTTTTCCGAATTTAGTATTTACCGACGTGGTAAACAGGGATGAGAGTACGACCAAGACGACAACTGTCACTCTCAGAGAACATGATTGTTTCGAGGCTGCCATTAAGACTTGAAAATTTCGGAGATTTATCATGTTATTCTCCTGACACATGAAACCATTTTTGATACGTTTAACTTGAGATGCACTCAAATGTGTCAATGTAGGATAGACAGCTGCGATTTAAAACTGTAAACACACATTTATAACATCTATTTTATGTAACACTTATGACTGAAATTAGAGCTTAACCCATTTGACATTTGCAGAAATGGTAGGGGTTGAAGTTTTTTATACACCCATGTTACATTCACACATAACAAACATATTGCTAGAGCAAATGGACGCAGATGCAGACTAGATGCGGATTATAATTTTAAATATATGAGAAGCCCACATTCCAGATAAAAATTCACCATTTGATTTTATCCGGTTCAATGTGAAGTATCATTGAATAATTTTCAAGTAAACAAAACTGCATACATGCTCAAAACATTCGTGATAACAAGGCAAAATGACAGATTTTGTTGAAAAACAAAAACATTTTGAAAGAAATCTTCGCGTTCTTAACTGCTATCTTGTATACCTACCGCGAAACTGTTTGGTGAGTTGGAATGAAACATCTAATCTTAGGGTCTGTCAACTGATATTCGTGGCATGGTCCAGTACTAATTTGTAACTGTATTCTCCCCTCTCTTGTAAACTGAGTCAACGATTTTAACGCATTTAATTTTTGTAATAACATATTATGCACATATTTGGCTGACCATTTTTTACTGCATCTCATGTCAAAATCAGGTATGTTTGACAAATAAGATTGTACATGGGTGATATGAACAATTGATGCATTCATTTTTTTTATTTGAGGCAATAAAAGTGGCTCGAACATTTGTGTGTTGAGTTAGGTTGGTTAACAGTTTCGGTAGACGCATGCATCATGAAACGTTTATTAGCGTTTGTATTTAGACTTTTCGTGTTTGACCAACCAATTACCATAAATATTGTCACACCGACACGCATGTATTCCTATCCCAGCCAAAACTCAAACAAACTGGTGTTTTGAAAGTATTGCTCAATGGGATTACCAAAACCAAACAAACCTCAACATCAAAACGTATTTACCAGCGCAGCGTTAGCACCACACACACACACACACACACACACAGATATCCAATTTGGAACATCTATCAGTTTAATTCTTGATACAAACGATGTACATCTCTTAAACCTGTGATGTTGTCGATGTCCTCATGTCGTAAAAATAAGGCGATGTGATGTTAGACTATATTTAGGTATCACATCACACATATATGTGGAAGCGTTCGTTTGACTCTTTCATGTAGAAAATGAATTGTCGATGATGCACTTTCATATCCCACTCTACTAGGTCGACTGGGTGCATTTATGCATGTATGCAATGATGCTGCTTTGGCTGGTTTATATAATGCTATTCTATCTCGGAAAAAACAGATTCTTGTATCATTGCAGCTTAATTCACCATTTTGTTGATATAAGAAAGTCTTACAAATATTTATTCGTACCGGTTTGCCGAACGCCGTCTGTCTCTGTTATAATGATGAAGGGAGTGGTAGCAGAGTCAATATTCTAAATAAGAACCCACCCAAACCGATTGGGTCACTGCACTGACTTAAAAAATATGGACGAAAAATTTAAAATGTCTGTGTCAGATTATAAGTCTTTCTTTAAGTGTTTGGAAATGTGGTATGTGTGGGCCGGACTTCCTGCTAACTAATTCTGTACTTGATAGTAAAAGTCGGTGGGTCAATGATCCAGATCAGATCAGTGCATATATATCAGTTTTCTATGTTGTGGCCACAACTGTTGAAAAAATCTTTAAAATAAACAAATCACTCAGTAGTACGAGATTTTAAACAAAATCATTTCACTGCTGAATAGAAATCTTTGTTTTGATTTGCATTCCACATACACACACAAAACGGGAACCGAAAATCTGAATTGGAACAATTTTTAAAAAGAGCAACGACACTGAAATACAAACATCAAACGGTTAACCATTTCACAAGTCTGACAAACACAGACTGATCCGACAATGGAAGGTATTTTAATTTTTAGGGAATTTCAGTTTATGATAGACTAAATGTACCTAATTTTCAATGCAGACAATTCAGCTCAAAGTAAAAGCGAGAAAAACAAGGTCGTCTGGATCCCGGCCAGTATTCAGCATTTTGGAGCATGTTGAATGTTATTATATCCAGTATCAATATCTGCTTTGTTCATAGGTACGTTGAAGAACGGTAAGTAGGTACTTTAAAAAAAAGTTGAGCCTCAGTTTGGGGAGTAAATCCTTGAAAACAATAATTACCACGACCAATCAAAACCGTCATGAGTGAATTCTCAAGAGAAGATTGTTTAAGGTGCTAAGCTAAAAAGCTCCGTCAATGTATCGCTCGGCAATAGCGGCTTAAATACCTATTTTTACTCTATATTTTAGGGTACCTAACGAACCTATGAGGATTTGTCTAGACCTGGACCTGAATCATGTTGTATGTCTGGGGGTAAATAATACAGCCATTTAAAAACATAGAAGGGCAAATTCTATTTAGTCCGTACTTATATTTTGTCTTGTCTTTTAAAATTAAATCAGGACGGATGCATTTGGGTACATGGTTGCCGCATTTACGTGAAGTGATGGAACTTAATTAAACAAGTTAAAGCAGCTGAAACACTGCCATAATGCATCAATATCATTTATGTATTCACATTTCTGGACTTATGTGCATACTATGTCTAAGGCTAATGCTTATGCATACATATGCATTTGGACTTTGGTAAAATTGTCAGTTTCTCAAGTGTCATTAAATAGGATTTTACAATAACTTTCATTTGTAAGTCAAATAAAGGCCTTTCCACATAGGTACCTATTTTGTACATATTGCCTATTACAACTAACGACAAGGACGAATATAGACACGGACAAAAATGGCAAAACTAGTGATTTGAATATTGATTTTTTGCTTTTCCTCAATTGCATATATGTTTATTTAAAATCGCGTAGTGTTTTAGAGATTGACATGTATTGTACATTTTGTGCTGTACGCGAAAGACTATAAGGTCGAGTTCTTCTGGAAACATGAAACGTATATACATTTTAAGCAGAACAAAGCCGATGGGTAACACAGCCTTTCCACATAGGTGCCTATTTTGTACATATTGCCTATTACAACTAACGACAAGGACGAATATAGACACGGACAAAAATAGCAAAACTAGTGATTTGAATATTGATTTTTTGCTTTTCTTCAATTGCATATGTTTATTTAAAATCGCGTAGTGTTTTAGAGATTGACATGTATTGTACATTTTGTGCTGTACGCGAAAGACTATAAGGTCGAGTGCTTCTGGAAACATGAAAGGTATATACATTTTACGCAGAACAAAGCCGATGGGTAATACGGTGGCATTTTCGGTTAGTGATATATGCTACCCCCAAACTTTACTATATCTCTTTTAGTGCTGCTCTCGTACTGTTCTAGAGCCGCTGCTGGCAGTGATAACATACATCATGTAGGTGATGTAAATCATAATGTTCCTTTGTGGTGGGTGAGTGCTGACGTCCGACTTCGGCGTTGGCGTTGTTGCTTAATGCAATTGAAACCTATGTCGCATTTCTCTAATCTCTATACTAAACTCATGCGGAGCTCGTTAAATGTAAAAATGTTGGTTAGCTTTTCATGTTGAATGATTGAAACACAAAACAAACAAGCAGTTGCCCCTCTTGGCATGCTAACACAGTATTAACATAAAAAATTCATTGTGTCATTTCTGCTCAACTCCAGATAAAAATATCTGCCCACGGTCTGTAAAACTTTCATCTGGTGCATTGATTAATTTGCCAAATCCCCTCTTGACCTTTACATTGTTGTGTCACTCAGCCATAGCACAAGATGTGCATATGGTTGCAATGCCAGTTCACAGAAAACATCTGCAGTCCCTAAACGCATACAGTATAATCAATTGTACTGCACTGCACACTCCGGACAAATAAAAGTTTATTCTTATGAATTGCATGGTGCAATATATACACAAATAGAACAGACAACATGTGAATATCAAATGGCGACTGGGTAGTACTATATTCAGACTGGATTCTATCCTCAGGTGTATTTCCAAGTTCCAACGTCTTAAACGTTGTCCAACCAAAATACTTACTTGCCAATGCTTTTTTATACCGGATTTGTTTTGGATTTTCTCTGCCAAAAATGGAAAGTCGGGAAGTACCGGGGAAATGCGATCCCGTTCGGGGAACTAACTCCATTTCTGCCTGCTAAAGCCGAACTTACCCGGGTTAAACTGGAAACACACATGAATCTGGCTGGATCATGCATGTACCTATTCATATAATCCAGCGACTTTCGCTTCCATTTCCTCAGTTTAACCTTCAGTCACTTTCCAGGAGGTCGGAAAGTTTACTACGACGGTTTGCGTTCACCCAGTGTGCAATGCATTCTGTGTTACCAATCAGGAACGAGTTATTCACTTTCCATGGTATGTACATGGACCAACTGCGTCACTCCACTTGATCTTGGCCCATTTCACCGTGAAAATATCAACATTCACCAGGCAAAAAACATCTTCTTTATAGACACCCAAACAGACATCCGTGTGCACATGGAAAATAGGGACTTAAAAATCTACTTTATAACAAGTGACATAATGTATAGAGGTTTGCATATGTACAAGCATGTTGTTTAGGCTCCAGCCCAGGATTTCCTCATTGCGAAACTCAAAATTTGTAAAGTATTTGTATTCTATGAATTCGAATTCCATACGTTAGCTGACAAAAAGTTTTATGTATTTACTGAGGTACATATAATAATAGGTAGGTATATATCTTTCCTATGTGTTTAATACGTTTGGTTGTGCAAGTCTACTTTGTAGTACTACATACACCTACATTATGTTATCTGCATGAAAATCTTTAATATTCTCGGAAGTTCTCGGCATTTCAAACAGTGTTCCAAGGTTTCACTAAGAAATTGGCTCAGTTCTTCTATATATTAGCCACTGACTTGTAGATCGCAAAAACTCATGACCACGATAAACGCGTAGTGAGCCTCATTGTTTTTGGATGTGCATATAATAACAGTTTTTATTAAATGACATAAATGCTAGATTCAGGGGACGCCTAAGTGGAGATAACAATAACGATACTGTAATAATAAATAGAGGGTTTGAGTTTCAAGCGGGTTGTGACCAAGCATGCATAATATATAAGGAAGATAAAGGAATTACCTACATCACTTCACAAGACCCTTTCAGAATTGTTTACTGCACTACATACTATACACACGTGCTTCTCACTCACTCAAGATTAAGATATACCTATACCTATAAAACATCATACAATAGGGATAGTAAACATTAGCATAGGTATGTATACAGGAACCCACTTACTGAACGCTTTTGAACTTGAACTAGAGCCAAAACAGTTGGTAGTTAGATTACGTATGGAAAGTGTATAGCAAGAAAAAGTATACGTCAGAAACATGTAAAACAGTTGGAATTCAAAATTATGAAAGATTCATAACGTGCAGAAAATTACAGAAACTCGTTGATTTGCAACGAACGGTAATTGAACACGACCCGAGCTACAGTGCAACAGTAGTGTATCGAGGATCGCAAAAAAATTGCACACGGTTTCTCCATTGGCTTTCCACAGTGTGTAGCTTTAATTTTATCAACTTATCCCAAATACAATACAACCAGGACATCGCGAAAAGGTAATTGAGAAAACGTTTTTGTTACTGATAGTTAGTATTTACTTTAGTTTTCAAACAAATTGTTAGTGAACATTATCGACAAAGGAGATACCCAATTGAGAATCCAGGAGAACCTAAAAAGGGAAAAGTGATTACAGATCACAGAAACCGCCTTACTTACCCACGCATACCGTATTAGTGTAAGTATTAGCCGCATACTCGACGAAATTAATCAGCAAAATAAAATCATGACTAGTCATATCCTATGCAAATAATATTCTTCATTCTTGCATACTTATACCCTCTTCTGGCAACTCTAAATGCAGACAACGTAAAATTACCATTTCGAGGAGAATACCTAGGTAGACCTTAACAAAGCACACACGTCTCTCAATCGTTTGCGTTTGGTTAAGAGGAGAATGTCACAATGTTTCATATGTATATGACATACCTCTGATATGAGTCATATTCATGAACTTTTCGTATGTGCAATTTATAGTTGAGTTCATACGGTGAGAAAACGTAGTTTAGTTGAACCCGGCAAAAAAGGTACTTAATCATGCAAAGCAATGCAAAGTCGAAAATTAGTTAACGGAACTACTACGTTTATATTTCAATGTAAGGATGGATGGTTGAAGGTTTGAAACCAGATATTACATTAGGCAGGACATGTAACCAAATTGAACTTTAGGAGAAAAGGAATTACATGATACTTTACTGACAGCAGCAACACGAAGATTTACACACTCCCTCCCTTTGTCTTTGTAAGTTACGTGTTTAAGGTAGACTAGACTTCCTTCAGTGCGGCAGCAGTGGCAGTGCCTGGTTTCGCCAGGAAAACGCAGGTACAAAGTAAATACATACATTCATCATCAATGACTTGTGAAGTTAAATCAATTCGGTGTATAACAACTTTTTGCGAAGGAAGTCCAGTCCACCGATATACCCGATCAAGAATTTTTAGGCTATAATGTAATATTCCTTCCTTGCAATTTCACGCAGACTACTGCTCTAGCCACAACCTGGTCCCGTCTCTTGTCCCGTAAAAATCCTTTATATATTACTTCAAACGGTGCATAGGTATTTGCTCTTGCACGCTATTACTATATGTCTATGTTGCTCCATGTATCTGTTTATGTGAGTCAGAGTCAGACAGTATATATACGAGTCCGAGTGCACCAACATCAACACCAAGCAATGCATATTATGCTGATACATTCTACCCGACCCCTTAATGTATGTTGTTTATAGGAAGGGAAGTGATGGAGTGAATGATCTCATATGATGATGATTTGATTGAAAGATTTCGCCTTACACGCATACAATCTATACAGCATAACATACATCTAGATTAGGTAGAAATGTAAAGTAAGCAGCCTCTCTAACAACAAAATCACGTAAGTTTGTGTCAAATGTGAATTAAAAAGTGAGGCTAACTGGTTATTAAATTTTGAATGCATTTTTCTGTTATTTCAAGGCCAAGCGTATGTAATTTGGTTGGGCTTATTCTTGTAAAGACTTTTGAGTAGGAACATTAGGAACGAGAATTTTTTTAAGGGGAATTTGGAATACCTATGTTAAATTCGGCCTTAGTGTGTTAAGTACAATAGGGATATTATTATATGTGGTGGTGACAAAGGTAGGCTATGCATGGTTGTAATAAATAACAGTTCAAAAATAGCATAAAAAAGTAGACAAAGAAAAAAAGTGTTGCACAACTTGCAAACTTAAGTTAGAAGATTAGTAGTGCATTTGTGTTTTTCTGTTTACGTTATATTGGGCACGATGTTTGTGCGCAACAGAACGGTAACCACTGTTTTCACTCATCTCATGCTCATTATTTGCGCTGCTTTTTAATGCATTCTCCAATCATGCTGTTAGATTCCAAAAAGAAGGGTGCTCTGATGCCATTGTTGAGCTATTCTCCTCCAATTTTAGGCCACAATTAGATCTTCTTTAGTATTATTAGACTTGTTTGTGATTCATTTTATTTGCCAGCTGCGACTGCGACTTAATTGTTGAATTAAGTACAATATTTACAATTTATGATTAATGAACAAAATATATATTATTTTTGTGTGGATGTTTGTAGATTCCTTTCGTTAAAACATCAGTCGGCGCCAGCGCCATTGTCGTCAGCATCAGCTGAGCTAATAATTAATGTGAACAATGAGCAAATACGAGGTATACCCACAACACAATTAAAAACGGCAACATTTTGTTTCAGTTTCAGATCAGTCAGTCAGTGAGTGACGATCAGACGTTTTAAATTAGCAACCCTGTGTTGTTGTGAAACAGTTTTAATTTAATAATTCATGCACATTCCTAATTTGAAGTGCATCATGCATGCGGAGGAGGGATGAAGATCTGAATGTTAAGTTTTGTGTTATTTTGATGTTCATTGAATTTGATTGTGACACTATTATTGTGAGTATCTCAATGGACTCTGGTGGACACTGGACAGTCATCATCAGTGACAGTTGGCAGTGGCTGATAGATGTTTCATAGTTCAGTTGTCAGTGTGAGTCAGATTGGTTTAATACTACTGGATAAGAAACTCCTCTGTAATTAAGAGTAGTTCACCAACTCGGATTAAACTGACAATTTTAAACCTCTTCTACCTTTCAACAGTCTGATTGCAAAGTTGAATGAAAGTCAACGATAATCTTAAATCGCATTTTAAAAGATTTTTAAAAATAAATATAAGGACACAAATAAATATTTTAGCGATATGGTCTAAAAATGCAGACATTTTAAGAAAGTGTAAGTAAGTCAAGAAACCGAATTATCCTGTGGACAAGCAATAATATAATATAAGTAAGCAGCACCATGTCTGGAAGTAGAACGAGTAGTAATGAAACTGAAAAGGTCGGAGCAGATGTTCCTCAGGAGCAACCAGGGACGGACGATTCCGATGATGAAAGCGAAATTTTGGAGGAAAGTCCTTGTGGACGGTGGGTGAAACGACGAGAAGAGGTAAGTCTTCCAGTCTTCTTCTAATTTTCAAATTGATTTTTTATTTGTCTACAATTGCAAGGGTTCAACAGTCACTTGTGTCGACATTAGTGAAATTATAAGCATAATAATTGTTTTAATTCATATCACATATAATACTTAGTTGTTCATGCCGTAGCAAAATTTTGCCGTGTTCTAAATTGTTGCATTTTGTAAAATACTACAAGAAAGTTTAAATGCTAAACTGTAGAATTTAGAACTAGTATTATGGGGTATGTATCAGGTACATATCATTTCACGTTCTTCATTTGCACTTTGCAGACTAACAACGTTGAACCTTGAACCCTTGGTCGGATGATTATAGGTGGTCGGGAGGTGACAGAGAGTCGATTCCCAGAATGAACCTGATTCATGATTAGTATTTAGTACTATTAGTGCTTTAGTACATATGATGCATCTACAATGATAAGACGGACGTCAACGTGTCATGTTGCCTTCTTGACTCGGCATTATGGAAGAAAAAAATCTTTAAATTTTGTCGAATTAAAAAAAATCAGACATCAGATGAACTCTGATACTGTGAAGCATAAACCCGGTAAACCCGGTGTGTGATACCGGTAAACCCTGGTGTCTCGTATTGCATTGTTTTTATAACTAATTTACTGTCTACAAATGTCTAGTCGACTGCGTAATACATACACCGCGGAATTGAGGTTGCGTTGCGTAATATCATGAAGGGCATAAAGTAGAAGTAATGGTTTGAATGAAGAAGTACCGGATTGGAGGTACTGCCGGTACTGGATGAGACCAAATCATAAGATAAGGTACGGTTACATTTTGCACAAAGGCAACTTGTGTGGGTGTGGGCATACATTTTAGTTGAAAAACTTAAATAGCAATGTCGAAAATTGTGTGATGGTGATGGAGAAATTGTATTCCAAATCGAATTGTATAATGTCAAGTCACGAAACAAAAAGGATTTACTATAATTAATTCGCGTTCAAAGGTCTGTTTTATATCTACAATTTGAATGTGAATAAAATATTTACGGCCGCAATACGAATTTGGAATTGCAGAATGCACCAGGACATATAATTATGTACTACTATAACCACGCAGTTGTGTGAGGAGTGAGAATGATGTGATGTCTCTTTGCACACTCCCTGTCTGTAGTTTGTACTCACGAATCCACGTACGCACGTGGAGAGATTCGTAAGCGATTTGCCCTACATTCATCAGTTACAGAACAGAATCTCATTGGTACAGTTTGTAAAGAGCACTATATCGTAATCTGAAGTATAATATTGTACAGATGTAAATACTCTCTGACATGAGTTCATACACATAGTATAGGCATTTAGTATGATGATGATGGTTATAGGTATCATACCATGCATGCATGCATACCATCATGATATGACCATTCACGGTTATAAATGATATGACATGCACATGATGACTAATCTATTGACTATGGATGAGTCCCACCGAAGTAATTGTATTAATGTAGCCATTCAGTAATGGCTAATTGCCGGATTGTCGAAGTATGTCTCAGTAGTTTATAGTTATAGTCTCACTAATGTACTTTATTTATTATTTTATGAAGTTTTGTTTCACATGAATGGTGATGAATCGGATACGGGCTGACCAGTCACAGTGGAATATCACAAATATCAATACTACTAGTAATCAACAATACATCCGTATATGACATCCATAAATATAAAACACAAATATTAATGCTATATGGTTTTACATAAGAGGAACTCTACTTTTTAAAAAGAAGAAGGGGGATCCCCGTTTGTAGATTCGGACTTAATGGCAATCACCGTATTATTGAATACGTGTAACCTGTGATATCTAAACATTTAAAAAATGAAACTTAAAAGAAATTTAACAATCATTAATAATGGTATGTAAGACACTGAAAATTATATTGAGTAGTCATTATTTGAAGCAACTGAAACGATTTTTTGATGGCGGATGACGGTAGGCAAGTGTGATTTGGTTTCCGAACGGTGCGATTTGCTTCAAATTAGTAAACATTTCATAGAAATCTGAACTCAGGCGAACAAGGAATTTAACGGCATTTTCAAAAACATCAATTTCTAAAATGTTGTATTATAGGTTTAAATGACGTTGACCCAAGCTTATGAAGTCTTTATTGCACATGCTAATTACCAGGAAGTTGTATCAAATAAGATAAGGGATAAGGAACTAATCTTAGAACGTTAGCTAAAATGAATTGATGCTGATGTCATGTCATGTGGTTATGAACAGGCGAACCAACCTACTCATATTATAAACTTATTAAATCCTTGAGCTGCATTGTCAAATTTTAGGTACGTCTTTCTACTAACAACTAATGTGCTCAACCTGTAGCGATAGACCGATTGACGGTGTCGGGCGGATAACAGTTCTACGGGAATCTAAACGAATTAGTAATTTTCGTTGTTGCATACCCATACCTCAACAATTAACTTGTGCTCACGTCAGCCCGAAAGCCGAGTTACGTACTATAAGTGCAATGTCTTGAATGTCTACGAATTCATGGGTTTTAGGTATACGCTGACGACAAGAAAAGGCCAGAGTCATACAAGATGATATGATATATCATATAAGTAAAACGAATAAAATTGAAATCTGCATCTGCAATACGTATTATCCAAGGCTACCAGTACCAGTTTAGCTTTGTATGCACCTTTTCCCGACTTTTCACATGAGTGTGCATGTGAGTACGAAAGAACTATGAACAACTAATACACAACATGACATACGGAAAGCCAAAGTAAACGTCATGCAGAATTTGTCAGTATGTATCGAATTCTGTTTAGTAAAGGCAAAGGCAGGACCATGCCTGCCATGAGGTGTATGCGAAGGGGCAAACAAGTAGTGCTGGCTCACTGCTGAATGTTATTCCTTGTAACCACTCGACTCTCCATATAATAGCTTGTATTCGTAAAGGTTATGTTAAAAGTGGCTAGTCAGCGTGAGCACGTTCCGTTCTCCTTCGCTATACTTGTACTGCACCTCCTATTGCTAAATGAGAGTTTCATTTGGAATATTGGAATGTTTCTTGTTGGGCTTGGTAGAATCTTGTGGTAACGTGTATTCTTTATAAGGGTATTGCATGTATAGTATGTGAATAGTTTATAGGTGTATTGCCATCGCCTGGTTTTTGGCTTCTTTGTGCATAGAATACGCACCAGCGGACAAGAATAGTATTTTTCGTAAGGTTTTTTGTGACTATACTGTGTTCACTATGAAGCAGAAGCAAAGTTCTCTTCTATAACTGTAGTTCATGTATGCCATACTGAATAGGGAAACAAGAAACAAGTCTTTCGTCTCCTTTTTGCTTACATTGTCGCACTCACTGTCCCTAGTTTCTGTACGTTTGTGCACCATAATTACCGATGATCAGGATTAGAGTTAAAAGTATATACTCATATAAGCATTTCTTATAAGGGATTTTCACATCTTCAAGTGGCAAAATGTTTTTTGACGTATCTTCCGTCTCTGATACAATAACTAATTCTTTTAATACTAAGCATGTCTCCACAAAGCTAGACAAGGTAAAACGCTAAGATGTTTGCGTAAGTCATGTTTTGTCAGAAAGGCAACGTTAGAGTTCTCAACTTGATTCCGTATATGATAATAATGATAATGCGTAGGACTACTTGCAGTAATGATACAAAAGCAAAAAATGGTTATTGTAATGATATCTACCTTCAGAGAATAAGGAAGGAAAGACGATGAGTAGTAAAATTCATGCATACTTTGACGGAAAGAGTAATTCATGCAAGATTAAAATTACAGGTATGTATTGTTGTTTGCACGAGTATTCCTCACCAGTCTTGTCTCGATGTCCAGACAGTCAGCAGCAGTCCAGCAAAGCAAAAGTCAGTTTAAGTAAAGTGCTTTGTTCGTCGAAATCGCTTTTCCAGAACTAGGCAGGTTAAAATAGTACAGGTTTTATTCTGGAAAAGCCAGTCGGGTTTGCTGTTGACACATCAGTTAAAAGCTTTTACCGTTTGCTATATGTTTGGAACAAGGTGGTAGTATTATCTGCGTGTGTAAGTTGAAATTGTGACATACTGAAACCTTACGTTCGTGCACGTACACTTACCCACTAAAATACTTTGGCGTCTCGTCACCTGGAGAGGATCCAATCATGATTTCCAATTCAGTGATACTGATACATCAACTATACGTGATACTGACTACAGACTCGAATGACAGTGAGTAAAACTTCGCTGCACATCTCGTTTTAGTTAAAGTATCTTGTTTGTATGAATCACGTTGTACAGCCGCGATAGATACTAAGCTGGTTCATGTCACTCGTCACTATTACAATCCCGAACGAACGAAGGATTTACTTTATTATACCAGTTAGTGAAGGACTGGCTTTGCTATTCCTGATTGCAGAGACGCATATATACGAGATTTTAATACAGCAAAACAACATAATATATATGCTCTCAAAAGCAAGGCACTTGATGATCCTGAATATTCCAAAGCCAAATCATGCTTGATGTATATGCAGTGATGCTATAATATACTAAAGTAACAGTTACATCTCATGGATGGTTTGTGCAGTGCACTTATTACAGAGGAGTTAAAGAAAAAACTCATGCCATGCTCCAGTCGTGTTTCAGCCTGTGCTGGATTCAGATACATTTTTAATTCATAACCAAAAGTTATAAAAGTCTTGGTGGTTTCAATAGTTTCCTTCCTAAATTCAACCGCTGTCCTTTAGTTTTCGTGTATGAGGAAACAAAACTCGTTTTTATTTTGCACGGGAATCGTGAAGTGACATCATTTCCACGCGTTATAATATAAAACCTACACATTACTATTTCAGTAAATATTGGAGTGGAGTTTGGAGTTATCGCAGAAAAACCTGACATGCAATTACATAGCTCTGCGTAATACTCTGTATGCCTTATCACACGGAAACTCTGTTTGCATGAGGTCGAACTTCCATGTCACTTCCAGGAACGTCTCTTAGTACATTAGCCATTTGCTCATATATGTGCTTTTTGCAGTAAGTTTTAAAGCGTACACAAGAAAGTTAAGCCGTTTAAGCTATATTGAAAGCGAACAAGGAACAAGTACTACTGGATCCTTTCTTCTGCGGCTACTGAATTCCTGCTGCATCCAGTCATTTATTTTTGTTCGTATGCAGACACAGCTGCAAATAGAGTTGTAGCAGCAGAGCAGAAGGTTACGCTATGCATGATAGTTCCCGGGTTGTTGATAAACCTTTTCAGTCATTCTTCCGTGTGACTTCCGTGAGTGCACACACACGAGCGCGAGCGTAGTATTCGCAACAGGAACACAGACAAATACTGGATCTTGTGAATGAAAGTTTAGCAGAGTTACGTTTCTACTGTCACATCATAAGCAAATTTTCCTGTTAACCCAGTATAGAACTATAGGAAGAGCAAGATTACGTTTTTGCAACTTGAGCAACAGACGGGATCTTCTGGAATTTGTTCTACACGTTGGTCTGGTACATTTTTGTTTAGTGATAAAAAGTATATTTTTACATACTTCATGAAAGTGCTCGTTAAACATTCCAAAGCATTTACGCATTCGACAGGATTGTTTGCGATTAGTTGTTAGAGAGGATTTCCTGTTATTTTTGTGACTGTACCAGAGTTTGTAAGATATTAATATTTGTAATATTTATAAAGCAACTGTGTCATCCAACATCTAACTGCTGCTGGTTCAGTTTAGTTCATTCAAGTTTTTTTTAGAATGATGCAAAAAACATTTGTAAGCAATTGAGATTGTTGTTTTCTTGCTTTGAGGCTAGAAACTTTACTTTGAGCCTTAAACCTTCCTGTGCGTGCAAGTTTTTGGTTGCTCACTGGGCTTTGAGGATGACTGTAATTTTAAAATAAAAACTTTGGGATTTGCAAAAGTTCGCGTTCTCTGATATCGTACTTCAGCAAAGTATTAATTTTACAATAAGCATTTAAACGTAAAACTCAAAATGACGGGAAGCAGATCAAGTAACGAAAACGATAGACATTTAGTTGATGATGCAGACGATTCTGATGACGAAAGTGAGATTTTAGAAGAAAGTCCATGTGGTCGTTGGGTCAAAAGACGGGAACAGGTAATCACAATTTACTTGCACTTAAAAAATTACACTACTGCGCTCCTAGGAACTGTGAGAAAATCAAAGAACAAATGAACAGTATTACGGGAAAGCTTGTTGGCAATTTTGGGGTTATAACGGGTTTTACATTTATTAGGGTACTTTTTGACTTTCTCATCTTCATTAATTCAGTTTTAAGAACATATTTCTTCATAGTGCACATATATATATATATATATATATGTATGTATTCTTATTCTTAGAAGTTGTCAACAGTCATCTCATCTCCGTCAAAACATAGTGCATTTCTATTTTGACTCATGCATTGCATTGTTTGGTGGATTAGAATTGCATGGCAGTATGCGTGTTTGTACCTTTGCTTGCATATAAATACGGTGGTGTCTCGTAAGAAAACACGAACAGTAGCAAAAGTGCATTGCTTGTAATGCTGGTGAAATTATTACCTCAAGATTACATTTTCCTTCAAATCATTAAGAGCTTTTCTAAAACCTGGTAATGATATAGATAAATAGAGATTCGATTCGACTTTCTATTTGATGAGGGAGTTGGGCAGAGTATACTAATTGCAATAGCATGAATATGAAATAAGTTCCCAGTTGGGATTAACCGTACCATATACTTGCAAATTATTCTTTAGCATTAGTTTCGGGCGACTTATGATGCATTATAATTGCAGCCTGTACCTTGGACGAAATGCACAAAAAGCAGACGTGCCGCTGTGTAAATTATCCGTAGAAATTTGAGGGTATACAAACTATATATGACGGCGCCTATAATCATAATGCAAATGCTCTGTGTAAAACTGAGCGGATTGCAGTGAGAGAGAACTGAGGCATGTCAAGACAATTCCCCAATTCATCATAGTCATGTATCTAATGCACAACCGTGATTCGCCATTGTTGTAGATGCAGTTGATGCACTGCAATCTGCAACTGTTTTTTCTGTTTTTATATCACCAACCAACGCAAGTTTCTCGCAACTAACAATAAATGAAAAATGCACACTGTGCCTAGAGTACCTTCTACACAACACATCACCTCCAAACGATGCACTCCTTCTTTTTCTTGATTATATACAGTGCAACGGGATAGCTGTAAAAAATGTCATTTCTGTATTTTTCTTGTATTACAACGCGACGGCAGGTTTTTAGGGAATTGGAATGGAATGTAAATCCAAATATGGTTAGTGTTTACATCTGGCAATACGTATTTGATTTTTTTGCATTTTAGTGAATGTACGTTTTAATTTCAAGTACCTTGCAAACACATCGCCCCTTTAACAATTTAACCCAAGAATATTCATTTGGGACTGCCGAATACTATTTGATGTGACATGTCATGTGTGAGCTTTGGCTGTACTTACCAAACCATTAATCAATCATATGTGAATTTTGCAGTTGTATCAGCTCCCTTTCTCATTTTCTAAGAATTATCTTGCAGCTGCATGCTGCATCGTGTAAGTCAACTGCGTGACTAATTTCCCCACAATGATTGTCAGCGACTTGTAAGGGTTTCGACTTTTTGTTTAAAAGAAGGACGATGCATTTTAAACCTTACTGTTTTGATAGTGTAATCGTAGTCATCGACAATTATATGCAGTTTTGATGGACAAGGATTTATCGAACATGTATGCTCGGAAACTAATCAGTATTTTGACATTGTTGTGGCACTGCATATTGCATTCTCACAAGGTCGTCTTTTTGCGAAAGAAGAAGGCCTTGGTGTCTTTCAAACGGTATACTAGTCAAACATTGTTGAAATAATTGAAGTATTCGGCATGCAATTTAATGAAAGGAAAAGGAAGCTCTCAATTTTAATTTACGGATAAGTACGAGTTTATTCGAACTGAAGTAGTAACATGTAACTTTGAATACGCCACGCCTGCGTCAAAATATACGAAATACCAATAACAAAGCCAATATCAACTTTAGACAAAGGCAGATAGTAGTTATTGATATGGGTAGCTCTGATTTAAACTCATTACAACTGATGGTAAGGTGTGGCATTAGAATGGAAAATTTCTCGCTTCACATTTTTAATTAAGAGTCAATATGTCAATGTACGTATTATATTCGCGTAATTACAAGTTTGTCGTGTAATGTGGTGTGACATGTGACATCTAACTGATTTTTAACGACACGTGCTTAACGTTAAGTTATGGTTCTTAGCGAATGCCGTGTAAAGTGCATATAGTTTCACTTGTCTGCCGAGGTGAAATCTTGCACTTGGAGCAGTATTACATAGTGTTCGCGAAA
>JAANSN010002624.1:0-22922 GCA_036850665.1 Dicranocentrus wangi
GGATATATTATCTTCCTTGCCCTGCAACACCAACATGTATTTTTACTTGGAGGAAAAAAAGTGCGTGTACGCAATGCGAAAGCTATTTATTCATATTCCTAAAGTGAATGTTGATTTTTTTCTTTGAGAGATTGGCATCAGCATTACTAAACATAACAACTAACTTGTTATTTTTTAAAATGTGGTCAGCAAACCATATAGAAGGAATAGGAATAGAGACGCACACGGTTCACAAGACAAAAATCCTACGCATTTTTACCTTTGTTAATCCCCCAAGGCATAGAATAGATACAAAGAGTTTGTTCTTAACTACTTCATTTATCATGCATGTAAGCACATATGAGCAGTGTCTTGGTTGCACTTTTTTGGTAATCTTCCATTACATCCGCAACAATACGCACTATTGTGCGTGGATGTGGAGTTGGAGTTGCACGTACCCACACTCGTCTGCCTACTTGCAGAACCTGAAAAACTGCGTGAGTGACTAGGGGCACATTGACTTGAGGAGAGAAGGTCTAACACATTTTCGTAAAACATGGGCTGCTTGACTGCTATATGCACAAAAGCACAAAGGCCGGTGATGCGATGTGATGATGATGATCAAGGAAACATTTTAGGTTTCTAGAGTTTACATGCGTAAGTTGCGTACACGCACCACCACCACCTTACCCCTCTTCACACTACTGCCTCACTACCTGTTCTCAATTAACCTTGGCAAAGGGTTGCTGAGATAGCCATCATATCATCATCATGTCTTTTTTAAAGTTCATTACCAAAAACAAAAATTATAGGGAAGGTTTATTTTTTTTGTGTTTTATGAGGTACGATGATTGGGGCACTAATAGTAATTGCGTGGATTTCAGCGATTTCTTATTCTTTCTCATTTTTATGATTGATCATGTTTCCGGCAGGGGTTACAAGGATCGGAGGAGGGAGGGTGGTGGTGGTGGTGGTGTGGTAATGAAATGAAAGTCAAAGTCAATACCAAATCCTTCAAGAAAAATATATTGGCATGCGTAGCTAAAACCTTGTAATTTATATGCTTCCTTGTTAACTTGGAAAAACAACGTACGAAAACCATATTGTTGAATGCGTATCCTTTGTACTTTTCCTACAATTGGATTGTGCGTAGTAAAATCGAGTTGAGGTGAGTGTTTAATTTATTTTCAAGGCGCGTCCATTAGACATTAAAATGGGATTTTTTTGAGGATTTTCTCTTGAACTTTATGGGATATAGTATGGATTCCGTTTGACATGATTTGACGCGAATCACTATATTTTATTTTACAGAGGGTGTTATTCAATCCCCAGGTTAATCCGCTCAAAGTATTTTTGTAGTTTATAAAATATGAAGTGTAATTGACAAATCACATGCTAAAAATGGCACCAAAGCAGCGGGGAAAAGAACCAATCGGTGAACGATGCTCTCAAAATCTCGGTGCTGTACAAATTGTAAGCAAATTTGAGATCAATCAAAATGAGATCATGCGAGATAGCATATACCTACGAACAACGGACCAACCGTGATTTAACGCAATGCTCTCTGGTACGGCAGATTAGGTACACAAAGCAGAATCGCCACATGTCAAAAAAGTTTTGACGACAAAAGCATAAAAATAATATAAAATAATAAGTTTCCGTGATTTACGGACCTTGACCTGGAAGCGAGAGGTCCGTGCTATGGAATCCTGTGGATGAAGGTCATGTGTCCACTAGGATTTGCCTCGGTGGCAGAGCGCCAGTCAAGCAGGAGTATGTAAATCAAGTGCACACGGTGAAAGTAAAAGCAGCCCAGTTTTTTTAAGGTAAACAAAGTGATTTGTTATTTTGGCAGGCTTAAAGTGTGCGAGCCTTGACATGAGCCGCGATATTATGTTTACTCGAATCGTAATTACAAAGTAGGGCGAAAATTATTAATGCGAGATTTGCCCGCTTTTGGTCACTCACATTCAACTTCCTCCTTTACTAATTGGGAAGACGAAGAAGAAGAAGAAGATGATCGATGAGCATTTCTCTTTTTGATTGGAGATAGGATCAAATAAATGACAAGAAAATGACTAGCTTTGGCTCTTGCCACCCGTCTTGCCTTTCGCAGTGAAACTTGGCACGAGGCAGAACTAATTGTTTAACGTGTAAGAATTGGGGCTGAATGGAAATGCAGTACAGGATTACTGATTAAATCCACGATACATTTCCTCTTTTTCATGCTCCCTTAAATCAATATTGTTCTAACGAAAATGAGTATATTTCCGTAAGGTGTTTATTCCCAGAAAAAAAATGCCAATCATCACTCAATACCATCATTTGCCTTCCGCTTGCGTAGCATTACATCTTTTCCAAGGTTATTTTTTCATTTCGGATTCTTCCATTCGGTGCTAGATTGGGTACGCTCGTTGCCAATTGGAGAAAGCAGATTGGAATATTGCATTACAACACCGGAAGCGGGTTTAATCATTTCCGAAGGAAACAGCTCCAAAAAATACACTTATTAGGCCATTTTTAACCGGAAGTTACACACTTGAGACTTGAGACCTTAACAACAGCCATGATCCCCGTGATGATTCAAGTTCGTCGTCATCATTTCCTTGAATCTTATCCCTAGCTTCGAGTAACATCCTCTATTTTTCTGCGAAGGTGATGCATTTTCATCAATTTAAATTTGATATATATTATATTTTAAAGGAAAATCTAGACAAGGAAACCTCACCGCATTATACCTGCAGCCAGACATAATATCTAAAATACAGATGCCTAATAAGATAGGCAACTGAAGAAGGTTCTTTAACAAGTTTTTTTTTCTCCCCTTCTTACATTAGGTAAAGCAGATTTCGCGATTCACCTTTACCTTGCCACTTAACTTACAACAGCTCTCAAAAGAAAACCACTACCTTTATTATATGCACTTCTACACACACACAAAAAACCTGCCTAAAAGATTGTAAACTATATAATAGGAAAAAGCCAATGGTTTATATCAACGTTGCACTTGTATATTATATACTACACATCCTTGTAGACGGTGGTATGCATGCACATTATCTCGCTATGTGAACGATATACGTTTGGGTTGACCTTGGAATACATAATTTGCCGGCACGTGCAGTCTCCTTTGCAATACATTCACAGTTTGCCGAGCGCCGAGCTGTGTGCCGTGTGCTAAGGATTGCGAAAACCAGGAAAACCCCGAAGTTATAGGGATCACAGTCAGCGACAGCAGCTGTGTCTCCGCTTCTTCCCCCGCTCATTTATTTTATTTCTTGATCAACAACATCAAAATTGCATTATGTTTTTACGACCATTATATAGACATTGTCATTATGCGCCCACTACTCCTCTTATTTTTCCAACTTTCATCAGCCTTATTTTCTCCGTATTTGAAATAAATGGATGGGAATAATTTCGAGTGGCCCGTGTTGTAGTAGTTCCATGTTGACGGGGCATATTAATGGCATGGCTCTTGGGAGTGTCAACAAGTCGGGGCCAATACTATGACGCATGGATTACAATGGTGAGCATCGGATAGGAAACGCAACAAGGTCTCAAAAATTAATAATAAAATATCAGGTTGGGATATATTGCGGGCAGTTGGAAGCCGGTATTAAATTTTTTTTTTGATATTTAGGGTTAATAGACGATAGGTGATATTCAAAGGGATTCTGAAGTGAAATACAAGCATGACAAATACAACACAACTTTGTTTTAAAACAAAAGGAAATGCTTCCCTCCACGTGTGACTCCTTAGGTATACCCGGGCTTTTTCTTTGTGAAGGGATGGCCTCTATTTCAAGGCTTTGAAATGCTGGAGAGATATGATACGACCTTGTATTTAAAATATATGCCATTTCCCATTTCCCTCTATTAAAACTTATTTTGACAGGCACGAGCTCGGTTTTTTTTGAAACAACAAACCATCATTTTATGGGCATGACCGATATGGTCATATTTATCAGGGACAAGTATCAAATTTTGCCTTTCAGTTTGCAATAGTTCAATTATATTAAGCACAAGTGTGTGCAATTTAAGTGTGCAAGCAAGGTGAAAGTGGTTCCGGGACGAACATGTCATTCATAATATGTGTATCAGTCGTGTCAGACGGACCGATGAAAGCGGGTCAGACTAGAAAAACCTTCAGAAAGAAAGGAAATTGATGGTTTTTATTCCAATGTAGTTATCAAAAGTAGTTGTTTTTTAATTTTTAACGAGACAAACTGACAAACGTTGAAACAGCATTCCCTGCTGTTTTGAAACCAAGTAATACCCAAAGTTTTTTTTTCTTAATGACCTGCATTCCAAGGCATTACGCAGAGTTACATAAGCTTGGTTTTTGCATGTCCAAAGAATAGCTTGACTTCCAATTTTACAGGTCGACGGATTGTTATTTTTTTGAATGCAACGCATTGAATCCATTATACCTAACAATTTGATAAATTACGAAGATATGACAAAAATAAAAAAGTAGTCTTACAAGACGCACAGCATTGTGAAATATTCATATGTCACTGAATAAATAATTAATAAAAATTAATAATCAATTCTACGCTCTTGTAAAGTTAGATAAAAAAGTCTGTTAAAAAGTCATTCATAACTTATATTGCACGCTCAATTTGGTTTGGCACGGGCAGGAAATGGATGCTTTCATAAGGCTCTCTCTCTATATAAAAAAAGTGTAAACAAGATATAATATTATGCGCGGATCTGCTGCATCCACTGCTGTTTGAGTTGGACAAGACATTAATGGCAACATGTAAATACTCTCTAGCTCGACATGACATGAATCATAGTACTTTTGTATACCACTACTGGAAAACACATTTTCGTTACAGAACTCTCTTCCCATCTTGCTACTTTAGGAAGATAATGATGATGATGACGATGGTGTGTGGTGTGGTGACGATGATGCGATGATGACTGCTCTCCTCAGACTCTCAATATGCAAAAGAAAGCAAACACTGATGAACTCCTTATGGCAGTCCAGTCACTCACTCATCCCTCCTCCAAAATAATAAAATGTGTGCAATATGGACATCCCAGTCGATTACGGCATCAACAAAAAATATGTTTTTCTCAACGTGTTGACTGAATTGGCATCTATTTGGAAATATATATGTATTTTTATGAAGTAGGTAAAGTGTGTATAACTATTAAAACGATATTATTTCTAAATCCATATACAGCCTTCTATAAGTATACAAGGTAAACACACTCTCTAGCCTCCACGATATATACGAGGTGGTAGTAGTAAACATAGAATTCATACAAGTTTTATATATGCTCTATATCAGGAGGATGGTATGGAGAATGGTTCCAAAGCTCCTGTAGGTCGATATACTGTACACGTGGAGTCNCAAAGCTCCTGTAGGTCGATATACTGTACACGTGGAGTCCTTGAGCCCGGCTTGGCCTGTTTTTTTTCTTCTTCTCCGTTTGAGTTCAACCACGGCTCCTCTCCTGCCTGCTAGCTTCAAGTTTTACCTAAAAAAATGTGAGCATTTTGGTTGTTATGTACCATACCACTCGTCGACTCACACTATCTTTATTCAGTGGACTCCACCAAAGCATATTATTTCCCTTGCAGTTTTTTTATCAGAGGAGAAGGAAAAACAGAGTGTTTAGAACCAAGGCAAGGCCCCTACTCAGCAGAGCTATACTCACTCTAGTTACCTGGTTCAACTGAAGAATCATACTCCGGAACTGGAATGCGAATACCTGAAATGAATGAAGATGAGCGAGCCCCAAGGAGCCCTTGAGTCTAAAGGCCCAACTCAGCAGAACTATACTCACTCTAGTTACCTGGTTCAACTGAAGAATCATACTCCGGAACTGGAATGCGAATACCTGAAATGAATGAAGATGAGCGAGCCCCAAGGAGCCCTTGAGTCTGTTAATTTGTCTTCAATGTTATTTTTGGGAAGGGAAAATTTGCTTGAGGTCAGCCAAGTTTGAGAGAGGCTAAATTGCTTCCAGTTCCACCTTGAGTAATTACAAGAATCATAGTAATATATGCTCTCCCCCATTACGTACGACTGTTATTAAATGGTACATTAGGCAATTGTACAGAAGCCACACGCATTAAACTAGAAAAAACGCTGTTATGTAATGTAAGATGGATGACCTCATAAATGTGCGTATGTATTATTCCTCTTCCAGAATGACAACCCATGGAAAAATGTTTTTAATTGAGCATTCTTGCTGGTTTTCTCATGCTGCACATTTTGAGAATGCCAGAGAGTGCTTCGTCGCACGCACACGCTCCCCATTAGCCATTGTCGCAACCTACTTTTTAATCCCAATTGGAACATATTTATCTTCAATGTATGTGTGTGTGTGTGTGTGGAGTGGAGGGATCTAGGGATACATGGCTTTCCACCATCAGATCATCATCAAACGTTATGGTTGTGCTCCAGAATAAAAGTGAGGAAGAGCAAAGAAGTGAGGAAGGACACTGATAAACAAGGATGTATATTAGAGTTGAGAGTATATCATCATGTGGGCGCGTATACGCATATTTACGCATCTCCTCTCCTCAATAAAAAAAGGAGAGCAAAAGGGTTGACTTGACTGTTTTGGCAAACGCAACATGAAAACTTTGCCTTTCTTTCTAGGTCAATCGCTTTTCTCAGTGATCCTGGTCGTCGCGTGGAGCACCAAAAAACACAATGTGCTCAGACTTTGTGCTCTAGCCGCGAACGAACGAACGAGCCCCGACTAGGAATGATATACTTTCACCACCACTACCCGCCTCATCATATACTTATACTTACCGATCCCGTTTTTTCTCGGGGTTTGTTATTATGCAAGGAAAATAGTAGTGGATTCTTTTTTGGCGTGCCACTTTTATGCGAGCGTGCAGTATTGGGAAGCAGAAGCGAAGCAGCGTCTCACGAAAAAAGAATATTTCCCCAGCTGGACGCCTGCCAGAGAACTGCGTAGCGGAATGTGTGTGTGTGGGGATGACCGACCAAAGATTATCACGATTAGGATAAAAAAAGCTATAGGGAATCGGAGACACAAGTGGTTTCTCTCTGATAAATAGCCACTTGTCGGGCACTTGAAATCCTCGTCGTAGTAGTACTTTTCCTGGCTGCTGCGTAACAAATTTGTTGTCTGGTTGTCAAAGTAGGTCTCTCGCTCTGCTCATCCCGCGTGTGCGTTGGGAACATGCACGCACGCATCCCAGCTCAGTCCGTCTTTTTTTTTTTTTGCTTTTCGGGCAAATTGGGTTACGCACAGGAAAGTGTCAAATGACCAGAAAAAACGAGTAGAGAATGGTATGGTTGCTGCTGCCAAGACATGACAAGAATATTAATGAGAGAGGTGGCTCGTTTGATCAGTAAAAATAAATAAACAAAGGGAACATTTCACTTGAGAGAGATGGGAAGATAAGAAAAAAATAAGAAGTGAGGCGGTGGTGGTGGTGGTGGCGGCGGCGGCGCTTGGGATGTAATAACCTGATAAAAGTGGACATTAGGCCAATTACATAATGTATTCTGAAAGGTGGATACTGCAAGACGGTGGCAAACGATAAGGAGGCTACTATTTTTTGTAGGACAAATGACCCGGAGGAAACGTGACTGGGCTGCGAAATCAGCATTTTATTTATTGGTGATCGGTAAATTATATAAACTCAATTTGTTTGTTTGTAGTTAGAAAAAGCAAACAAATGTTCAGGAAAGGAAACTTTGGTGCAACCCTGTCCAAAAAATGAAGATATAGATTTGAAGAGTTTGTAACAAAATTCGGGATGTGCATACTTGATAAATTAAACCGTTGCTACTGTATTTAAGAATAAACTGTAAATTATTACAGGTAACAGATTGTACACTGGAATAATATGGAGTTTATCATTCGACTAAGGATGTGCTTGATTCATGTAATATTATCATAAAATTGCAGAAACTACATTTCACGCAAAATCCCAAGTTTGTTTCCGTAAATCCTAGTCACGACGAGGCAATTAATTGCGTAAGCGTGATTTCTCATTATTAGCTCCCCAGCGCCCATCCATCTCTTCTTGCCTTCCCTGACGCACACGAACAATAGGAGTAAGAGAGGAGCTATTTAGTAAAATCAGAGACTCTTCCTCAGCTCTTCTTCCTTATTTTGATCGTCTCCACGTGTGAATGTCATTTGATCCATTTACTCACTCACTCACTCTCTCTCTCTCTCTCTACTCCATAGCATACCTTATAGCCCGACTATACTTATCTCTCACAGTTGATATTAGATGATGATGACGATAGCATCATCATTGCTCACACCAGCTGTCTCCTTTTCTTAAAGCTCCTCCACCACCACCGCAGATAAATACATTGTATTTGGCTAATGATAATAAGCAGCTCATATATTATTATACTACTGCTCCATCATCCCCACTAATTTTTTCACTATTTTTTATTTAGCATTGATCTTGATTGACATTGAAAAAAAATGGTTAACAGTGAAATTTTACACTGCAAGAAATCCTTGACAAAGTCCATCCGCAATGCGTATGAAAATGTGCGTACGTATCGTATCCCCATATTGTTCATACAGGAAAAAAAGGCTGCACATCATATTATTATGAGCACACTCATCATTGTGCTAAACACACTTCCTCCTACTCACATCAGTCAAATATAGCGCAGTAGTAGTGCCTGTAGTGCGTAATAATAATGAGTAAACAGAAAAAGTGTGAACAAATGGAGGATGTCCTTTTCAGCTACTACACACACTTTTTTTTATCCATTTTAGTACTGCATATTTCTCACATTTTATCAAATATCAATAGCAGCAGCAGCAATGTCATTGTTCTAGGTTGTTTCCCATTTCCTGCTGCTGCTGCTCAGAGCAGAGAGGTTTACACGTGCAGAGACCAGACCAGAGCGCAGAGGCTATACGCATTGCACGCACAATAGAACCCACAAGCTACTACTACCTAGCTTCTTCTTCATTCAATTCATCAAAATGGAAATAAAAAGATATAATAACCTTCCACACAGCTTAGCCTTCAAGTGGGCCAACTCATTCATAATATATTAATAATATGCACTAAATGGAACTCCTTTTGGCTGGAGCTGGGGCTGGCTCTGCTGTGTGTTCAGTCAGAGTTAGTTGCAACGTGTCTATACACTTTCTCTTTCATGGTCCAAGTGTTCGCAACGAGCCGCTGAATGCCCTTGATATTTTTTTATCCAAGAGGCCGAGGCTACAGGCAAGAAGTAGTCGAGTGTATGGAGAAAATATCATGGACTCACCTTGAAAAAAAATGTCGGACTGCGTGAGTGCGTACTTGCGTACACAGACAGACAGAAGAACACATGCGATAATGAAATGAGCGGATCCGATTACAGGACAGCTTGAGTGTGGATCTCTCTCATCTCATCTCTCCTCGTTTTTGCAAACATGGCGAACGCGAACGCTGGGATGAGCCACGGGGCGTCTTGAGACTTGCCAAAAAGGGTAGAGATTGTTTTTTTTTGTTTGTAATATGCAAATCCTTTCTTTTTTTCTTCCTTTGGAAGAAGAAATGGGTTAACTGCCGCATTAATTTTGATGAGGTTGGAGGTGGTTGGTGGTGTAATAACCAATTTTGGGAAAATTAATAAAAAGTCTCTGAAACGTCTTGTTTACACACTGTTATATAAACTGTTTATTATTGTGAGTTGTAATGTAATGGGCTACGTGAGAAGGGAATGAATGAACAGAGAGGATTTTTTTGAGATGAATGGGGTATTCATGTAGTCAACACGATGAACTGCGACCTCTCCTGCTAAATTTATTGAGACAAGGCAGGAGTCAAATTACCTTTATGGTTCTCATTTTGGAAGAGCTTTTCCCTACTAATTACAATTTTGTTGATGGTTTACCGCACTTGCACTTGCTTGTCCTATTGTTTGAGAGCTATCAATTTTGTCAGTTTTTTTGTCGTGAAGTGCGTCGCTGTGCGTGTGGTCGAATGGTCGGTCGTGTCGTCTTTAGCTGCCAGCTAAATTAGGAAGGATGAGCATGTAATCCAATTCAAGAGCGAAAAGGGGCACGAGGCGGTTTGAAAAAGTTTGCTAATTAATATGCAGTTAAAGCTTCTCGCCAACAAGACATACACGCACAAGAACCACCTTGTCCATCCATCCGCATACACGTGACCTCTTAGAGAATAGGAATTAGAGGGGTTTGCCAGCTTCCATTAAAATTTTTACTTTAATTTGCACATTCCTGCCTGATGTAGGAATTACGATGAGGAATATTCAGGATGGGGATGAATGTCATGTTTCTCAAAATTCAATTATAATCTAAATTACACGAAATCCCATTTAAAAATCCCCTCTCTGAACCCTTTTGACTCTTGGCTGTTTGCAGGTTATATAGTTGATATGCAAATTCACGGGCAAACGAATGTGCCCATCCTGAAATCTCGCTAATTACTATCACAGAGCCAAGTCAAGGTGTATACACCCAATCAGGCAAAATGTAACAGGATCCTGGGCACGTATATTATAAGTTATTATGCCAAAGAAAGTCAGTGCCGTACCAGCTCTTCCATCATCATCATCATCATCATGGTATTCATGATCCTCTCTCTCGCAAAGTGTGAACGAGCAACACAAAAGGGTGTAGCTTTGTTGGGGATAATTACTAATTAAAGTGACTTTGACCCTGCCTCTTTGCGAATATACGAGTTGTTCTTGGACGAGGAGTGCGTACTCCTATAAATAAAATAAAATACTTGGAATGCTCGCACACACACACACAATAACCAACCAACCAACCAATATCCTGCATAATATGTAAACAAAACCACAGAAAAGGAAACTCCTTGTAGGTATTGTATCATCTCACTCACACGCACAATCAAAAAGCAGCAGTACTCATATATACGCACCATAAAATTTACATATGAGATTATTCACATTATTTTATGCAGATCCGTACGCACCATCACCATCCATTGTGCCATAAAGAGTAGTAAAACAGGCAAAATAGTTTATATATTTTTATGTTTACTTTGTTGAGCTGTGTTGTTTGCCCTGCCACGAGTTTCCCTTTGCCATTGAAAACTGATCGTTTTTATATTGCTTTGTTTCAGGGAAATAAAATATTGTTTTATGAGGAGGAAGGAGGATGGATGCCGTGTCTTTTTAACTCTAAACTCTCTCTCTTTCTGGATAGCTGTCAGTAATCCATATGATTATACTCAAATTAGTTATGTATTTTGTTCAGCGGTTGAGAATTATTAGGTTGCGTTGGCCTACGCAGAGAATGGCGGATGACCCTTGCGCTGCAGGATGGATGACGGGGAGGGCAGTGGATTCAATGAATTTTACAGAGTGGATTCGTGTGGGATACGGATTTTTTTTTATGAAAATGATAGTAACCACAAGCGCACATCCTGTACAAACCTTTGTGACGTTCGTTGCGAAGAAAATTATTAAGAAGAAATTACAAAGTTTGCCGTGTTTGCAATCCCACTTCCGGCTAGTTAAAAGAAGATAAAAAAATATAGTTATTTGAAATGTAAGAGAAACAACATTTTGTCAACAACGACGACGATTAATAGTTTCAAATCGTAAACGTATGACATGGCACTTGAGAGATAGATTAGATAGAAAGATTGGCGGTTCTTATCGAGTATACATGAAAACGATGTCTTGATATACAAAATGAGAAGGCTTGATGAAAGTAAGCAGAATATTATGTCAAAATGCCGATGCCGATACCCACTCTAATTGATTACTCATGTTTGGAAAAGTTTTGGAAGAATAAAAAAAAACATAATGAAAGTGACCTTCTGCATTCACAAAATATGTACATTGGCCTACGCTGAGATGCGAGCAGAACAGACTCAATGCAGCTTTTACATCATAATTGCTAATGATCTGTAGCAAATTGTGTTACAATGAAAAATTGCGTGTTTATATTATTATTGGAAATGATTTGTTTATGAATCAACCTACCTTTCGGCTAACCGTAGCACACTATCAACAGAGATACACTAGATCGATCTATGTATGTGATTGTATCCCATAAGATACACGAAAAACCAGAAGGCTTCAAACTCACCAAAATTGCGATAAAAATCACTTTTGCCATGTCAAAAGTTCCATTCCCCTTCATCGAAAATGGCCACTTGAGGACTCCTCACTGTGACCAACAGGTTCCCAACTGGCTATAAGGCCACCACTTTCATCCATTCCGGCCAAAATACCAATAAAATTAGTTACACATTTATGACACTGACGATGAGATCACTTCACTACTACCATTCACGCACTTGCCATTCATACATCTTTCAAATGGGCAATAAAATTCGGAGGTCATGAAAGATACACTCTTCTTGTCGTAAAAGTGCCTTACTACTCAAAAAATGCGTAATGCGTGTATGCGTATGGTGCGTAAAAGTGACCTCAGCTTATCAATCGATTTATTTTTTACGACACGTGTGTATCCCATTCGGTCAATTTCACTCCTTGAAATGACCAATTAAAGCAATTAAGATAATTATGTAATCAACAGTAAGCAAGCATAGGTATATTCATTGGAAAGAAAATCTTGTTGGCCATTCCTACAGCGAATTGGCCCAGATAATAATTTAGTTTTTTTTCATTGCAATGCAGCTTCAGGAATTTTCATATTTTCCCGATATCTTGGCTCACTTTTAGATGCCCTCATAGCTAACCCACTGCACGCACTAGAGACAACCTTGAGATGCGTAAAAGCTATTTATTTGCGCTAGGCAATTCATCACAGTCTCATCTGTATTATCTCGGCAAGCAATTATGCAAATGTACTTGTTCAACATGATTTACAAGATGCGCTTTGCTTTGCTTGCTTGGCTTAAAGATACACGTTTATCACGGAACTCACGAGAATTCGTGGAGATTAATAATCGTAGCAAAATAAAATGCTTGCCAGCAATAATTTGCTTTGGCTTTGTGGCTCTTTCTTTGGGTGATAGGGTAATAGGCCGTGAACGAGTAATCGAGTCGATTTGAATCACGGCAATAATTTGTTTACAACAATCGCTCAATCAATATCAACTTTTATTTAATTTTTAATGCGGATATTCTTGGCCTAAAATGAGGAGCCCCAATTATAATCAGCGTGATGATGGCTCTAATGTCAAGTCAAGTTGGGCATTGTTGACATTGTGTGAGCGAGCGAGCGAGCTGCTGATTGATGAAGTGTGCTAGAACCAGCAGCAGAGCAGAGTCGAACCAGGATAAACAATTTTCAATTTGGGAAATTTTGATATAGTTTTTGAAGGAATGAAGGAAAGGATTTCATTGTGGAATTTATTATAACATGGTTATTGTCAAAATGATTCATTCATTCGATGCCGTATCAATAAATATTTTTCACTGCACAAAACTGATGGTTGGTTGTAGGTTGTAAATTGTGATATATCCTTTTAGCAACTAATGTAAATAAACTTGTTTCTGTCTCATTTTCAGGCGCAGTAGCGCTCTCCCCTGACAGAATAAGGTCTCGCCTTGATTACATTACATTACAATTACAACGGAGCGGCTGCAACAGGTACGGCATGGCGGCTACAAAATGAATGTCGTTTTTGCACGCAGCCTTAAAGTTAACCACTTTGATATAAAAGTAAATATGGAATCGCATAAATCTCGAACTGACTGATATCTCCTGATACACATATATAGCGCATTAAAGCGTGTGTAATGTGTGTGTGTGTGTAAAAAAAAGTGCGTATGGCATGCGTTAATGAGGAGGGCAACAGCGAAAGTGAAGAAATTGCGTGTCTCTGGCTGAACCACATACGACGTTGCGTTTGCGTTGTCGAAAAAATATTCAAATGGAAAATCGAGGTGACAATAGGTGACGTGTCCTAGATTACTCAAGTATACAGAAAACGCGTAACCTCATCAATTTGAATGAATGGAATGAGTAATATTTAGTATAGTGATGGTGGTGGTGTTGGTGGAAATGGAAAATGTATTAAAATGTATCAACCAACTACCATGTCTTCTTGTCTGGCTGTGTTGTGCGTAGCGTGTGTAAACGATACGGAGATAAGTGGGGTGACATTTTTTTTCATGTAGTAGTAGTCTGATTTTGGATTTTATTTTTGGGGTTGAGCCATGTTGATGTTGAGTCTTAATAAAAAATGTCTGCAGTTTTGTGTTTCATTGCCAGCTCCTGCCACGAGTTGGATGGAGATGTGTGTGTGCCTTTATTACGCATTTCTCAACCTCAACTAACTGACTGTGAGTGAGTGAGCATTCAAATGAACGGCTGGGCTGGATATGGATGTTGTATTAAAGAAAGCAACAACAAAAAATCTGTTACTTGCTGTAGCTCGGATTTTGCTAATTTGAACAATACTACTCGTACAACATTAGGAAATACAACAATGAATTCTTTCAACAATGCCAATTAATAATTGCTTTCACCAATGCTTTCCCCAAATTACCATTGTTAAGTTTGACGTCATTATAATTCTTAAATCGGTACTGATACTGAAGTAGAGGTTAGGTAGGATTATTTTGTCGATTTCGAAATAGAAGATATGTATGTGTATTTGGAATAACAGGGTCGTCTCCTGAGCTCCTTTTGAGTTCTCCACGTGCCGAATGTAAATCCAGTTTGAGGACGACCTAATATTGCACCAGGGGCATGGAGTGGAAATCATGACGATATTTCGAGAGAGAGAGATCCATATAGCGATGCGATGTTTGCTTTACCTCACGCACTTCTTTTCAGCCAGATATACGCCCGCATCTCTCTCTCTCTCTCCGCGTCAGTAACGAACGAAAGTTACAAAGAATGCGTGTGGTATGTGTGTAAACTTTATAATATGCACTCTATTCTCCCAATCCTCTTTTGGCTACTGCTCCAAGCGAAAAAAACTAGACTTTTGCTCGGCTAGGAATCTCTCAACTAACATGGGAGCAGCAGCAGCTTAGCTTATTGAGCAACGAACAGTTTAGACCTAGACACACTATAACCACTATAATACTATACCATACTACCATGACATGGACTTGATCAACAAAGCTGTGCACTGGGGCTTAAGCTGGAGCCATGCGTTCATGTTCCATAGACAATATTTTGCAGAGGAAAAAGAGGTTGAGGTGGGCATAATACGGACTCGTGAACCCAGACCCGGGTTTTCCTTTTTACTTACTTCCTCCAAATTTGGATAAAAGGAGTCTGGGACGGTACATATAAAGTTTTTCAAACGGAAAAACATATATGTTCAGCCACGCAGACTGCTATGGGAAATGAAAGCAAGCAAGAGCTCCCTTTTTCTCTGGGTACACACACATATTGCGTAATGCAGTTGCCCCTCTTTTTCTTCCGAGAAAGAGAAAGGGGGCCACCATGGCGTGGAGGAGTGCAGTGCGTGCGATGATGCAGGAGAGGAAGAAAAGAGATCGAAAATCGAAACTCGTGGCAAGGCAAAACTTTCTATATTCTTCACGCTCAGGCTCAGCAGCAGCAGCTTTTTGTTACATTCAACCTTATATGTATTATAGAGCAGTTCCCTATACACACGATTGAATGCGAGGGAGGTGGGAGACGAGAGGAGCAGCAGCAGCAGCAAAAGTTGGAACTTGAGCTGCTAACACTTTCCCATAAGTCTCTCCACTAGGAAAAAAGGTGGATCGGTGGATGGATGTATGTTGATGATGATGATGGGCTACGCATAAACTTGGTGTGTCTCCGTGTACAATGGTTTGTCATCATCGAATCGACAACTGATGCATCGGCGTTGTTAGCTAAACTCACAGGGAAAAAAAGCCACAAAAGCGCTAATATGTGGTTTCATATACGTTTTTTTTGATAGAACAGCTCGAGGTAGTATGTATTTTTGGACACGCACAACACTAATCCTATATGGAATTTCTACTTCTCCAGTTTGTTTCGGAATAGGAGCAAACCGCAGAGAGTTTAGTTAGGGAAACCAGTTTACACCTCGAACTCTACTACACGGACGGGGTACGGGGTTACAAGCAACCTCGATGAATGGATATGGGTGACTATGAATGTAATTATGCAAGTGAATACGCTTATGGATTGTGCGTAATCAAAGTTTTTGTAGGGGATTTGGATGGATATATAATTCAGAGTTGGGTTATATTCGCCTAATTCATCAGTAGATCTCGATGATTTACGTTTCATATTATCGCAGACACATCAAACCCATTGTCGACTATACCTGTGAAAAGTAGAAGAGTAGGGTACATATCATTTTAAATTTTGGCTGTCAAACTTTGACATTGCATTGTTGTCGCTTTAAGTTATTTATAAATATTTCGTAAACTTTGAAATTGTCATCAATACTATCCTGCTTGTCTCTGCTTTACTTCCATCACGAACCTCTCAAATCTCAAATCATTCCACGAACCCTCTGCCTCTCTCTCTCCCTCTCACTTTCTGTTTCTCTGTCTCCAGTCCATATTTGCATCTGCATTTTTAGCCCCATCCATTTTTTATAAATTCAAGTGAAATGGGGGAATGAAATGCGTTCCATTCTTCCAACTTCATCACGCACTCAGCTCCACCACCACCACCAACCAACCCATGTTCCTTATTTCGAACCCGAAGGACATTGAACTTTCGAGAGCTCCACGTGCGGGGGAGGAATCTCTCCGGCATCATGGACTGCTCCAGTCCTCTCCCATTTAATAGCACACAATCAATTTCTCTCCCAACCATTCCATGGTGCAATGCAACACAACACAATCATCAACATTTTCCTTTTGAGCCCCGTCCACTTTTAATGTACGTACACACACACAGTGTCACTACTCCACTCACTCTCCTCCACAATGCCTTGTTGCCCTATACACGCACTCCTAACTCGCATATCAACCATTTAAAACGCACAATGCATTCCGAGGTAAACATGAGAGGAAGGGAGAGAGAGAGAGAGAGAGAGACAGCACAAAAAATGTATACCACAAGGAAGAAGCAGCTCACTCACATTCATTTCGCTATAAACCCACAATGCCCAAACGTATTGCATAATATCGAAACGTTGTTGCATCCTCTTTAGCGTTTTTCTTGTCAGTTCTCAGACAACTTGCATGGAGCAAACCGAGGTAACCGTGTTACCACCAAACTCTAATCTTTTTCGATGTATATATCCTATATTGAGAGATGCGTTTTCTCAGGATTCTCATCTCACTCTCCATCCAAAATCTCCAAATAAAAAATGTATTAAATGAAAAAAAAAGCCTTCTCATCTCTAATCCCATGCTATGCCACCACCACCAACTCCACAGAGTATTTTTTGTTCCTTTCCACGCTTTTAAGATTAGATGAAATGTTCTTTGAAAAATACTCTTTAATTTTTTTGGTTTTGCGGTCTACAAACCACCGCCAATATATAATGTATCCCTTGATAAGAATCGTCGGGGAAAGGGAGAGGAAATAATATGCTGATTGCTGAGTTGTTGAAATTAGTTCAACTTGCCGTTCAACACACTGAAAAAATACGTAAGGGAGATTTTTTTTACCGAGTTGCTAACTCATAAAAAACTATAATAATTATTGTTAGCGGGGTTATGTAAATGTGTGGTTTATGTGTATTTACAATAATGCTGCATTCCTTTGTGAAGGTGACCTTCCATAAAACTGCATGTAATATAATGAGCTCTCTCTCTGCTCATGCACACCAACCAACACGATTGTTCACATTCAAATATTTTGTTTTACTTTTGTACTTTCATTTTTCATTTCCATACGTGGCAACTTGTTTTCCTCTTCTGGAGGAAAATGAAAATAATGCTGTCCGCTCCTCAGGGATTTTATTATCGACAAAGAAAACTTACTATAGGAATGGCAATAACGCTCTGGCGTTGTGTTTTTTTATGGAGAGGCGTATCTAAAAAGGAATTAGTGTAATGTGATGCAATGCATCTACTCCCATATTTTACGACTTTAACCAACTCAGCATTTTTTGTTGCGTTCATTGTTGCTCCAGTCCAGTGGGTAACCAACCTGGATGATATGCTGCGTCGTTCGTGGCTGTAAAAAAATCATGAAAAGCGAAAGTGGATAGAAGAAAAGTGCAGCAAAAACAGCATACTTTGGAGGGCATAGACTCCAAAAAAGCTTCAGTCCTCCACACGCATCAACATTTTGAAACGAAAAAAAACATGATCCCAACCCAGATGACCTTCAACTCGTTCAACCAACCACGCGAACAAGGCTTCAACTGGCAATGCTGGGATCGAGGTGGAAGCAAGCACATTTGCATTGCATCGTTATGAGAATCTGGAATCCTTCTTTTTGAAACTTGTTATTTAAAAATAGGCGGACACGCAGCAATACTATATACACTCACTCTGTTGAAATATCTAGGAAAGGAATATATCTGGTTGGGGAAAAGCGACAAAGCCGCCGGAGGACTGGCTTTAGGATGCCGACGACCAAGCAAGAGTGAGGATTGCATGTCCAAATTGACATATCACATGAGAAAGGGAAAATGTGATTTGTCATCATGACGTGTGTAACCTGACGGGTTATAGAGACGTTAATTGAGCAAGGGTATCGGTTTAACAAAGCTTATCACTATTAAGTTATTGCTTTCTCCTCAAATTACAATATATCGTGCATTACAATCAGCTTTTTGCTTTAATATCAATTACGACCACCAACAGCTGTCTATCTACTCCGTAAATACCCAAGGATGGTGGAAAACTTAATTCAAAATCGGCGTCGAAACACAATATTTGTGCCTATACTTACACTTTATTAGCAATTCCTGTTTTCAGATGCTTATCATCACCTATATACATCACGACGCACGGTTTAAAAAGTAAATTCAAATTTAGCGTCGAAATGCACCATTTCTCTCGAACAAACCTTTAGTTTTCTTCTTGTTAAATTCCATATATCCTAAAGCTCACACTAGCTCCTTGATATTACAAAATGAATACTTGTTTGTTATATATCCTGCTTTTCCGGGAATGTGTCATGGAGCATGGAGTCAAGGAGCATAATCATCGCAGTCGCTATTAACAAGAAAAAATTGTGTATTTAGCATAGAACGGACGGATGAGAGTCTCTCTCTGTGAACTCAACTCAATGCATTTTTTTATTATTATTTTATACACCTCTTCAACCTCAACTCCTTTTGTCGACTGACTCACTCACAGAACCTCTGCCTTACTTACACATCTCCTCCTCCTCCTCCCTCTACTACACATCCATAATTACTCGCGGGGTATATATAAAACAGGCCAAATGGAAAATATCGAATTTATGCATATATATGGAAAATGCATGTACGTTTTATGCCTCCATATAATCCTCTCTCTCTCTCTCGCTCCATGAACGAGGCAAGACGGCATCACCATCATCATCTCCTCTGAGGACAACTTTGTCCAAATTGACCTTTTACACGTGGAACTATTTTTTTCTCCTTTTTTTCCCTTCTCCCATATTCCTTACGCATTCTTCTATAAAAGTTGGGGATGTCCTTACAAGCAAGCTTATATAGTTGCTGCATTTTATAGGATATGCGATACGTAGTACATATATTACACATCCAGTCTGGCGCTACTACTTTGTATATAGGCATATAAAGGCTAACTAAATTCCCACAGGAGGTGTAGTGTATGGCATGGGAAACGCATAAAAATGCAGACAGGCTCGAGCTTCAGAGGAAGATGTGGAGCTCTACACAACATTATTGTCAAAAGACGTGTGTCGTTACATGGTACTCTGTCGTTTTTTTGTGGGTATAAAACGCATACATTCTCATATATTCATGTTATTTTTAGCTTTTTCTCCAGAAAGAAATCTGTTGCTGACCACTTGCACTCCGGCCGACTCTGCGCGTATTAGCTACAGGACATCAAACATTTAATTTTTTTTCTTCGTCTCTAACCTTCTCTTCTTTCTTTACATTCCTACAGATATGCTTGCCGACGAAACGCGTTTTCCTTGTGTACTTTATATGCACGAGGAGCAGGAGGGGCTCCGCATTTCAACAAAAAAAAACGAAAGAAAGAAAAAAAGAAAACCAGACTAAAATTAGTTTCAAAACGATTTTCAGGTGTTTTGTTCACTTTCGAAGAAACATATCAGCTTCTGGAGCTGGACACACTGGTCAGCAGCCACCAGCAATACCAAAATCCTCTCTCTAATCCTATCATTATCTATCCAGCTTTTGAAATTTGCTCCTTTTTTGGATCAAAGAATATAAGAAAATTCTCCAGAGTATGACGGATACCTACCTACCTATACACACACGCATGCATATCCTCGCTGACCACCGTCCATTATTTAATGCCGCCAACCGTTGCATCATCATCAGCAGTCAGCACCCAACCTAATAATAATAACCCGGTTGTGGGATAATCTGTCAGAAAATGAGACCAGAACGAAGTGAAAATGCATCTTGTTCTCTTGCCCCCATTGACTGACATGCTTTAATGTTCCCAGATTTTTACCCAAATATCTCGAAAGATGAATAATAACAACCTGATGTTGTTGCGTTTTAAATCGGTGGTAATTACACAACTTTAAACAATCCCCTCTGACGAAAAAAAGAAAAGCTGCGTACATGTTGTAATAATAATAATAATGTGGATTCAATATATGTATATGATTTTTACACAATATGATGTTGTTGGGCGACACGCATTGCCGGATTTTGACTGCCGGCTCATTCTCCATTTCACGAGTTGAGCTATATCTTCTTCTTTTTTAAGATAAGAGATACGTCCATCCTTATTCCCACAGGAAAAATACACGTAATGATTGTTATGTTATGACTCTGGTGTTTTGAGAAGAAGAGGAGAAAAAAAACTTTTTTTTGATGATGATTATGACCAGTCCAGTCCAGGGCAGCAGCATATAGACTGCCCACCAGGAATAAGCTGGACGCAGCGGAGTGAAGGTGGTATGACTGACTATAGGATGATATGTATATAAGGAACGTGAAATGCGTGCTCACTTTTTTTTTCTTTCTCACAGATTAGATGAGTGAGTACATACTTGAACTTGGAGGCTCATATCAGAAGCCTCTCTGACTGAACTGAACTGAATAATATATCCCTTGTGCTCCAACACGACGGAATGGTAATGAAGGCAAGAACTTGAACCTGATGATGATAATGACGACTATGAGGTTTGGTATTTTTCCTTTCAAGCCTTCTTGGTTGAGAAAGTCCAATGAAAAGTGCGTAAAGGAAGGAAATGTGTGGTGGTGGTTGTTGAGATCCGAGCAGATCACTATACCTTATCTTAACAAAGTCATGAGGAATTTTCAAGTTTTGTTTTTCCTCTCTTCTTCTCATCGTCTTCCGTCAGACAAGTTTCTGGGATGAACTGGTCAAGTGGTGGTCAGGAGAGAGGAATCCTTTTAAGACAGGTGTATAATATGTACTATGTACCTATATTGCTGGTGGCTGTGGTGTCCAACGCTGACCAGTCTCTAGAATCTCATTTTCTTATCATAAATACTCGTCTTTTATCATTATTTCCTACAAGTTTTCCTTTCGAAGACGAAGGTGATTCTTTTTGTTACTACAATGATGCAATATGTTTATATACTGAAAAGAAACGTTTTTTTTAAAAACAGATTTGAGTATGATACCTGTCCACGTCCACGAATGGGATGCAGCAGTTTGTCCAGTTTTTTCTGGTATGCATTGTACCTCTCTCAAAGGGAATCTGGTAATAATCGGTTATTTTGCTTGGTGGTGGCGCTTCCCAGTCGTCGTGAATGCCAAGATTGCGTTGTTGTTGAGTTGAGATGAGAAACCCTAACAATGGGCTTTACCCTTATTGAGCAAGTTTTAATAAAAGGGTTAAGTAATGATATGGATGAACTATGAAGGTGAGCCAAAATCTCTCCGGTATGATACTCATCCAGTCTTAAAAACATTAATAATTTTTTTCCATGCATTTTTACCTGTCAGCAAAACTAATTTTCGAATGAGGAAGCAACAAAAAGAAAAGGAGATAAAGAAAAAAAATACATCACAACAATGGAAAACAAGGTTTTGAGCCGTGGTTATGTTTAATGGAAAACAAGGTTTTGAGCCGTGGTCGTGTTTTTCCTTTTAAAAGGAAAAATTTCCCTTTCATTGACGATATGATCAGATCTGAAGGGGGTTTGCCTTATTAAGTAAAACCTGGCTCTCTCTCTAGAACCCCGCAACTTATAGTCCAGGGATAATTCATTTAAGGTGATAGGTTCACTCTGGCATTGAGACAACGATGATGGCCACTTTTGGCACGCCCTGCGTCCATTCTTTTTGTTGTTTTTTTTGTGTATATTATGCTCCCGATCTAATCCTGATCCGTAATGAAAACAAGGGGAAAAAAGTGGAACTGGAACATGGAACCATTTTAATTGACCTCATCTCATCTCTCTCGCTCTCTCTCTCCTTCTGTGTGTCATGTTAATCTCTGGCCAACAAAACTACATTTTACCACGTTTTGAAGGGAGACACGTGTGCCACCAGGATTCTTTTATTTACATTTTTTGTCAAATGGTGTGTTGATGCCAGAGATTCGGGTAATCTTAATAATATGATACGTAAAAAGTAGAATGTTTCTTGCGCTGACCACGGGAGATTAAGGAAAAAAGACTGAGCCGTTTTTTATTAGTACATACCTATTCTCTTTTGGAGGTTGTGTAAACCAATTTCGTTGTCCTTTCCTCGTTATATTGAGCTACTAGGTAGCACTTTGTGACAGCAGATGTATGAAATGTAGACCACCTCTGAAGGATTTTTTTTCTCTCTCGAGAAGTTATATACAATCAGAGAGAAAGAGGGAAAAGCTTGAATTAAGAATAAGTCCCTTTCGGTGTTCCTGATTGCGTAAAATAAAAAGTGTAAGCTGGGAATGAGATTTTATATACCTACTTATTATATTATTCTCTCAAGGCAAATTAAATGGAGAATATAGCCTTTGTCAAAGTACCCATATGTGCGTGTTGTGTATCATCCCTTCCA
>JAANSN010002625.1:0-22920 GCA_036850665.1 Dicranocentrus wangi
CCAGCAGAGGATTAGAAGAATACCTTGTTGTTGTTGAATACCTGGAATTCTTATCATTAGTTAGTGCTGGACAATACAGTTGACAGTCGTCGTCCTCTCTGTACAAGCTACAACTACTGCTCCGAAAGACCATTGTTGACCCAAGCACAGTAGTGGTTCAAATCAAACAAATTGATTTATAGTAATCAAGGTGGACGTCAACCAGTGTCAGTTTCCTTTCGTGCCTCCTGGGGCTCTCGTTTTTCAAGGGGGGCAGATTAATTACTTGAGTAAAACTCATTCAACCCTAGATAATTGCTACTCGTGGAATTCAGTTTTTTCCATCCTGGTGTGATCCATTTTCAATTTTCGTTTATTCATTGAATTAGACGCCCTCGATCCAAGTACTTATCGTATACGTGTTCAACCTTGTGTAGGTATGTATATTTATAAAACTGTGCAAAAAGTGACGTGCTTTGTCAGATTAAGGGTCGTGTTGGCTATGTGAGTTTGTGTTGATGTGATGGTGATTAGTAATAGCTTACGAGTGGGTCAATCAGTAGCCAGACGATAAAAATTACATGAGCGCTACACGGACAAACTTAATCTGATAGTGACTTAATAAATGCTCAATCCGACCGAACCCTATCGCTCGACAACGAACTTGGCTTTACCAATGCGTAACTTGTTTCATTCTGTAAATAATACCCTTTAATGTACAACAGGAAAAACTTTCGAAGAAGAGGAAGAAGAATACGTACTTACGTACACTTGCACTTGTAGCAGTAAAGCAATAACCATAATAATATTCGAATCCCAGTGATTATTATTATTACCATTACCTCGACCTCCATATCATTGTCGGCTACATAGACTTACTGGTGGTGACTGTTCTTCGAAGGAGATTGAACAGTCGCTTGTAGTAGGATGGAGAGTGATGACCAGAAGTACAGCAGCCATGGCGATAGAACAGCTACGGAGATCTCAACGGCTTCGGAAAAGTCGTTTGTGAAGGATGTCGTCCCATCATCACGTCCAACAGGAGCCACAGTTACAGTAACCACTGCAGCAGGCCCTTCAAAGAACAAAGTTTTCAAGCCACCAGAAAATTGGGCCAATGCTCCAGAATTCGTTCCACGGTGGTTGGCATGTATGTTAATTATTACTTTTTGAATAGACTAGTTAGTGAGCGGAAGCATTTTTGCCAAGCCTTAATGGTATACCCAAACCTAGGGATTTTGTACGAATCATAATATTATGCGATATAGATTTACTAAGCACTAACTCTCCTCTCTCATCAAAAATAGGGTATGAATTTGGACGTCTGAGCGCATATAATTATTATAATATGCTATTTTGTTATTCACGTACTTTTGCAAGTTGTGCAGTTGTGCTATGTAGTCTGTTAGTTGTTAGAAGTAGACTGATCGAGTTGATTTCAATAATATTGTCAAACACAATGTTGCTGGTAACACAAGATATGCATTTCAATGCCACCCAACGAACCTGGTATGAAATGGAACTAAAGCTGAAATCTGATACTTTTGAGCATAGGTATGCCCATGTTGAACGTTGGATGTTATTTGCGAAATTATAGTTTTTTATTCCTTCCTTGGAAGTATACTTTAGTATACCACCGTAAGGTATTTTTACAATATCAATGCAAGCATAATATAGATCGTGATCGCGAATACTTCGGGTAAATAGGGTGAAAAGCTGATATATAGTAAATATCAATAAGGTTAGATCAATTCTTTATCAGGGGATCGGATGGGTAAGGGGAGGCATTGTTAGGCAGTGGTAATAATAGTCACTTGATACTTTGGGCATTAATCATTTGTCGTATAAGTATTAAGCATATAAATATTATTTTCCTGATTTTATCCGTACGTTTTTATTGCTTTGATTTGAAATTGCAGCAACCACCAGCCCACTGACATCGTGCAACGAGGAGGATGCTGGAACAGTGCAGAGCTACGCCGAAGTTGCAGGAACATCCGAAACGGATGCCTGTTCCGCAGTTGACCAAGCCTTACCTATTATTGGTGTGTAAACAAATATTAAAAGTATTAAACGAACTCAAAGAATATGCTAATGAATGTCCAACATGTTGATGACATCCGTTTGTTTTGTTTTAAAATTGCAGATAGTACATCAGAGCTGTGCCCTTATGCAATGATCGGGGAATGTCGCTACGGCTTTAAATGCCTGCTAGTTCATGGTCATAAGTGTGACTACTGCGGACAGTCCTGTTTGCACCCTTCTGATGCGACGCAAAGGGAACGGCATATGAAAGAGTGTGTGGAGCAGCATGAAAAGGACATGGAACTCTCGTTCGCGATAGCCCGCTCAATAGACAAAACCTGTGACATTTGCTACGAGAAGGTCATGTCCAAGAATCCGCCAGGTGAACAACGCTTTGGCATCCTACCATCCTGTAACCACTGTTACTGCCTATCCTGTATTCGTCGCTGGCGTCAGGCGAGACAATTTGACAACAAGATCATTCGAGCTTGTCCGGTGTGTCGGGTTACGTCCGACTTTGTTTGCCCAAGTCGCTACTGGGTTGATAGTAAGGAGGAGAAGGACAAACTAATTGGCAGCTATAAAGTTGCACTGAGCAAAAAAGCTTGTCGCTATTACCGAAACGGCGAGGGTCAGTGTCCTTTTGGAAACAAGTGCTTCTACCTGCATGCTCTCCCCAACGGGACCGTTGTCGACGTGGGGCCGCCGAGAAGGATTAGCGGAGCTCAGGGACGTGTCCGTAATACAACACAAGTAAGGCAAAAGTACAATTTAGACTATTTAATTATGTACTAACTGTCAGTGAGCCGCTCTGCTGGGGGCACTCACGGAATATATGATTTCTAACTACCAACACTACAGTGCCCTGCGTAAAGTAGCCTGTCAAGGGATTAACACTCACAGGCAAATTTCTGCAGGGAACTCCTCCTAGTCCTACTAAGCGAATTGTGTTTTTGTTTTACAGACGCTTTCCATTTGGGAGTACATTGAAGAATGGGAGATGCAGTGGTTGGACATTGAAGATTTTATGGGCATGTTCGACTCAGACACAACCAGTGAGTTTTCGCTGCCTGACATGGACGACGTCTTGGACGGGGACGATGACCTATTTTTGGACTGGGATCGGATGTAGATCATGGAGAGAGGGAGGACACGGGACGCCATTAAACAACCAGTGACTCATCATCATCAGTTGGAGCGAGTTGGTGCCCTATGGACTTTCCCTCACTCAGCAGATAATCTCTGTTCTGTCGTCCTCCCTTCAAATCGTTTAAGTCTATTGGTTTGCTGTTCGTTCATCGTTCCTCAAGCACACTAGTGACCGCAGAGTTTTCTTCTCTCGTCTAGTGTAGTGTCGTGTGTAATGTGTAACTAACTAGAAGAATTTGATATAGCACTGTTTTGAAACTCGTCCACTACTCCATATATCCGTGACACCGTGTACATTAGTCACATTGTGGAGGCAACGCTCGCTCTCTTTAATTATAAGAATCTTCCACTTCCACTGCTACTTGATACTAAGTCGTACACGTCGTAACAATGTAGTTGTACTGCCATCAAACTACTAAGACTAGACTACTTATTTTAGTACTACTGCTGAAACTCCACTGTGTTACCGTCTAATGACAATTATTAATATAGTTATTTTTCCTTGGTTTCATAAGACATGCCAAGTAATCGCGTCAGTGTGTCCACTAATTTTTCGTTTTCTAGTCGGTACAAAAGGAAATTACTTCTGCTAATCTTTAGGATAGTAACAATAATTATTCTTACTAAATAAATATATAGGTGTATCTATCCATAATAATATGTAATATTTTATATGTATTAATACGCGGCACACATACTACACGTACGCTACCCGACTTGACTGCAAATGCATCACAACACTCCTCAAACATCATCACATTCAACAAACTAAATCAGTGCGGGCGGGTACTACTGTGACCTACACGGAGGCTTAAAACTGATGCATGAGGCACAATTGTTGCCCTTTGATGTGTCGACTCGACAATCTACAAAAAACCAATCCTTCGTGTATGTATAGTGTATGATGTGTCGTCGTTAGCATTAGCAAGTGGCAGTGTGGACGTTTATTGTGGGTAGAGTTTGTCCACTGATGATGTACAAGTAGAAGCTCTGTCGTTATTTCCCCCAAACTCTCAAAGAGACAATCACTTTCGCCGAAAAGGTGCAATCAAAATCTAAACTTATTGGTGCGGCAGTAGTCGGCAGTGGTTTCCGCAATTAGTGCTGCTCTGCTGTCGCCAGCCCTTCCTCCAACGCCGTTAAATAAAACCCTTGAAATTGATTTCAGCAGCGCAGTGTGTTTATATCCCCATAACATGATAGACGAGTCCCTATGTATTTGTTAAAAGTGTTGCAGTTAGGTCAGATCGCAGCAGGAGAGAAAGAAAGGCTCAAGTTTAGCAGCCGATATTCACAAGTTTACTACCTAAGTATAATCCCTTTGCTTCATGTTCACCGTGCGTTGTTTCCGCTGTAGAAAAGAAAACTGTTGTTGTGAACGCCTTAGAGAAAAGATGGCACAGACAGAACCAATAATAATGCGACTCGTCTAGATTTGACCAATTCTCATGCCCGCAGTCTACTAACGTGTACTTGTGTCACTTGTGTCTGTTGTACAATTTATATAGTCTGTAGATCTTGTAAGTTCGCTAACCATCGCCACATCGCTGCCACTTCATATTACGAGGAAAACTGTGGGAGGCCGCCTTCATCACACCGAATAAACCGTCATCCGCCGAGATGGTAGTCGCGTCCATTCAATAGGTCCAAGTTAGTAAATGCACGATGTGTGGTGACGCGAAGTATTAGCCCTCATTCCGTACTTCACTCTTGCCCTCCTAACTCTGACCTGACCTAACAAATACCTGGTGCCTGGTGGCATACTGCTGCTGTCATCCAAGCTGCCACCAACAGTTCAAGGAATGCCAGAGTGCAGTGCAATTATTCAGATTTTGCCTGCGGCAGGGCTAGAGCTTGTTGAGCAGTCAACAAGGTACAACTGTGCAAGTGAAATGTCAAAAAGACGCTTGTTATGAATACAAGACGGGAGGAGTCAAACTGGAATGAATACACTTACAATCTCTGCAGTGGCCTGTTCACACTTCGGCTATAACACTAAAACCATCAACATCATTGCATTTATATACACTACCACTTTAAACTCGTTAAAAATTCACAATCGTCGTAACTATCGTATTCGTGTCTCTCATGATATATCATTATCCTTCGATGAATATGTCCTTCAGCATTTATCGTTCGCCATGCATATATTCAGCGTAAACGTATATATATACTTATATGCAAAAAATAAAACAATAATATTAACTATGAAACAGATAAAAAGCATGAGTTGTCGTTGTCGATCATTTACGAAAATGTGCAAGTACTGCAATTTCTTATATATCTCATTTTGGAAAAATAGTTTTTCCTTATTAATCATTCGTTACCAAATCGCATAATAACCTATATAGATGGCAATATTACCATATCGGAAATGCTTAACAGGTAGGTAGGTAGGTAGCTTTTTCAAAATAAAACTTTAACCCTAGTTTATTTGGTTAACTCATTTATAAATCCACCCTTAAAATTTTCTCCAGCCATGCATCCTCCTCCTCCTCCTAATGTAAATGCACTCTCGTCATATTTACTACAGCTAATAATATGATGATGAGAACAAGGACTCATTGCAATGCATAAACTTGAACACGGACGGACAAAAATATTACACATCATATTTGCACATAACCGAATATTACGAAGAATCCCATCCATCCATCATGCATCATTTTTTAGCCTTCATATATTCGCATGCATAAAAAATATCTTGTTGCATGCACAATTACATTACGTACCGCTTCTTAAATTCGCGAGAAACCACAATTCCAAGCAAATCTCATACATCATATAATACATATTTATATACATAATATGTACCAAATCATCAACAACTCTTCTTCTCTACCAAGGAACAAACCGTTGATAAGTAAAGTAAAACGTTGATTCGCCGCATTCGCAATGCAAATAATATGTATAATATGTTTCTACAAAAAATGCATTCCGTTGTCTCGTTGTTTGCAGCTTTTTAGCTAGCGTTGTTGTTCATGTGCATGGAGCCTGTATGTATGTATGTATGTATGTATTAGGGAGCAATGGGTGCAATAGTCAAGTTTAAGTTGCCAAAAAACTTTTGTGAGTCAGAAGAGCCCATACAAAAATGAAAATGAAAAAAAAAACTCTCATCTTCCTCATCTATACTCTCCTCAACTCAACTCAAAACTCAACTCTCTCACGCAATGTGCATAATAACACCAAACCAAACATCACCACCCCACCACAACCACCACCACCACCGTTGTTGGCTCTACTATTCTCTCTCAAGTCATAGACTCTCTGTTAAGTCATAATAATACTATGCCTTATAGCCTCCGCCTATACTCTCTGGAATAATATATGGAGAGTGACTAATATTTTATAATGAATGCAATGAACGAACGCTGCTGCTCACTGCTATGCCTCTGTGGTTGACTGCCAAAATGCCAACCAAATGATACAATATTCTACTACTACTGCTAACAACTAATAGTGACGATGACGACATGTCTATAATACTTATTATGACCACTATACTGCACGCTCCTTGTTCTCAGTTCTCACATTTCCTGAGCTCAAATATTATTCATTCAACCCGAAGCTGATGAAGCAGCCAGTGTCAGAAGAGCAAGTCATATAGCCAACACTACCATTTTCTACTTTATTATTATTATTATTAAATAAATAAAACACGGACGTGTTGTATATTTTTACTAGCTTTCCGCTAGCTTCGCTCTCTCACAGTTCCCTTTTTACACCCTCCGTCCATCCATCCATATACTCCATCCTCAAAGAGACGGCAAACTTCCAGTCGCCAGCACCGTCGTCGTCGTCGTCACCTCACCACCAAACAAACCTTAACACCAATTGAATTTCGCAAACGATTAATTTCGAACCAAGGCCGACTCCTCAGAAGAAGAAGAAGAAGAAAAGAGGAAGAACAAGTTGGAAGTGTACGTACATCAAAGGGTTTCCAGAAAGAGAGAGAGAGTGATCGGACGGACGGAGTTTCTACACACTGTGGCTATAAACTGTGGCTATATTACATATAGGTATATAAAAAGAAACAATTTTTGCTTTTTTTATATATATATATATCTGTCTACATGTGTGCTGGAGCTGGAGTGCCTGGACTCCAGAGAGAGAGAGAGAGAGAGAGAGAGAGAGTCTCCTTCAATACATGTTGGGTTCGAAGGAAATGATTCTGATACAGAGACAGAGAGAACCACAACAGCTCGTCGTATAATAAAAGGCTCCCTTCCTTCCCCACCACCACCAAAAAACTCTTAAAATACAAGGAAATTAATCAAATCAAAAAACCATTGATTGGAGGGAGTGCTATTATTATTTTTTCTTTAAAATAGTTTTTCTCTCATGTCATATCATTTGTTTAGTGTCGTAGAGAGAACCACAACAGCTCGTCGTATAATAAAAGGCTCCCTTCCTTCCCCACCACCAAAAAACTCTTAAAATACAAGGAAATTAATTAAATCAAAAAACCATTGATTGGAGGGAGTGCTATTATTATTTTTTCTTTAAAATAGTTTTTCTCTCATGTCATATCATTTCTTTAGTGTCGTCCCTAGTCCGAATACTCCGAACCACCAAATATTTGTTGACAACATCAACATCTTTTTTTTTATCTTTTAACTGTCCAAGCCCAAAAATACTACTGTGAGTCCAGCCGCACTCCGCACTCCAGCCGTTTAGATCCAGGAAGCAATACGTACATTTAATGACAACAAGATACAAACTATAATAATATATATATAAACCTTCTCTGTACGTATTATGCTACTCGCTATACAACACGACGGTGTCTCACTCACGACGACGGTGTTGACAGTTTCATTTAATTTTCATTCCCGGAGAACACGCAAGCAAACCCTCCACAAACTGACAATCAACAATGTTGTGATATATTTATAATATACGTATAGAGAGAAATTTGTTGGTATACCTTACTTGGAGGGAAATGGAGGGCTATATATATATTATGTAGATACCTTTATACTTATATGTATACGTATATATCTAGGACTATTTTTTATTATTAGGTGGTTCTCTCTCTGTCTGTTCTCTACTAGTAAAACTTTCGGAATAATAGAGGTACTTTATAGAGAGACCCGAGACCTTATAGACCTCATCAACTTTTATTATGTTTGTATTAGAATAATAATAACAACATAACATCAATCAATCAAGTGAGTCATAAGTGGGCAGGTTCAACAGTCTACAAAAAAGAGTATACAAAAGAAGCAGATGTTTTGTGTGCACGAACGAATCCGTCAGCTGTCTGTAAAAGAGACTCTTCTTAACAAACATCAGGTTAGAGAGTCTTCTTAACTAACTAAAAAAAGAACCCTCTCTCCCTGAATTAATTTTCGGGAGAGAAAAAAATGTCAGCTGTGATTATGATCGTGACTGGATTTTAGTGAGTTTACAAAGACTTTCAACTTTTGCTACTATTTTATAATGAGTTACCACAAATTTTTTTTAGAGTGAAGCTAGATATTCATTCATCATTTTAGAGAGAGATATTGGATATAATAATATAAGCAAGCAAGAGTGTTTCAAATTTTTTGGCTTTTTGGACTTTGGATTTGATAGGTTTTATCATTGCGAGTGTATAAAATTATTAATGTAATAATAGCAACAGCAGACAAGTAAGTGCCACGTTTGCGGAGACGAGTTGTGTACATATATAGAGCACGCCTCACCACCACCTCACACAGGTATAATTAAGCGTGGTTAGCAGCTAATTAATACAAAAAAAATATGATAAGATGCATTAGCACACGCACACAAACGGGGAGAATGGAGGATGACGACGGAGTTTGCGTATAAATATGCAACAGAAAAATCACGTCACACACGTACAACAACGTCAACGTGTGTGTACAACAAATGTGAAATGTACAATAGCGACGACTATTGTGTGTAAACCGATTATGATATATATCATAAAATACATAATGTAGCAATATACCAACCAAGTAAGTAAGTATGAGGGAATGCAGAATAGAATTGCAGAGGCAGACAGACGTGCGATATGAGGCATGATGACTATAGATGTATGACAGCGGTTATGAGGAATCTATCGGATACCTGTGACGAATATGAATATAGTTTGAGTTTAGTTAAGATAGGTTTTGGTCGTACAAAAGTAAATGATGATGGTGATGATGTCATTATGAAGAATTGTTGTACTCTATATAGTCATCATTAGCAATTAAAGCATCAATCAAGATATCAACAAGAGTTTGGTTTGGGAAATTATAACAGCGAAAAGGCTGCTGCTACCCAGTGATTTATTGGTTTATTCGGCTAACGTGAATGAAGCCAAGATAATATCAAGATAATAATACCTTTACATCTCTGCATAATATGCAGGCTTCTCTTAAATCGATATTATAGAGATTTACGCAACTCTTTGCGAAAATTTTCTCCAGATTTATACTTTATGTGAGGTTCGTTAAAGGTTTTAGGATTTGCAGCTCTGTCAAACTATATCGCTCTATTACAAACCTAACATTCCATACATGCAAGATACAAGGAATAAGGAAATATCAATATATAATAGGCACATCAAAGCAAACAATATTATGTACAACCGCAAGCGTTTAGTGCAAGAGGGGTATTAGTCCCAGAAAGGATAAAATGTAAAAAAAACTGCTTTTAGACACGAGTTCTTCCTCCTGAGGAATGCAATTTAATAGGTTCAATAATAATATGTTGTTAGTTTTGTAACAAAATTAGTAGAAATGTGGTTGAAGGAAAAGCTAAAACTGGTGACGGTTTAATGTGTGCACTAACCCAATGTATGTTTTGTTTGGTTTTTTATTTGTTTCCCTTCCGGTGCTTGACCCTGATGGACCACTACCATTTCTCACCCGTCAACCTGCAACAACCTAATTTCCTCCAACCATTGTTGCTGCTCTCATCTTTGGCTGATTGATGTCGTATCGTGTAGAACAAATGTCAACTAGATTCAATGTGCAATCAAAATTGGGATTGCCTAGTGATTAGAACTTTCATTATTCCAAGTGATTGCCAAGCCGATTTTTCAACAAGGATAGTTTTGAGCTCAGTACTTGCTCAGTGCCACTGGAAAAGAGGTCCTTGCTCTTATCACAGATCCCAAAGGGCGGAGCACCACCACCTCAACCGGAAGAAACACGCATGTGCCAATGAGGAGACGGAGTGAGAAGAATGGATGGCTGGACTCTGGAAAGCAGAAGTCACCAGTTCCACCAACAAAGTTTCAGTCAGTCTTCCACAACGACCACTACTGCAACAAGAAGAGTCCTTCACAAGCAAAACAATTACCGCGTCTCTACTAACCTATTCCAAGTGAGTGCTTCTCTCATTAACAAAATAACACAATTTAAAAGTGTGACATATAACGCCTTATTATGGAATGTCGCTTATTGCTAATTAACACGTAATTAAACTCATGAATAGTCTGCTGACAATCGATCCCCACCAGCAATAAAACATAATAATACTGTAGATATATAAAATGAAGCTTAAAAAGCGTATGTGTGGCCTGGTTTACCCAGTAGGGGTTAGCTTTTGTCAAAGGTTTTTAATCAAGTTTCATGAAATTTAATGACATCAAATTCGCAGAGAACCGTTAATAGTGCACGCGGTGTAGGATAATTTATGGTGTTTGTAACACGTAAAGTAAGTAATCTTTATGTCATTTGGTGTATGTGTAATTCACAGAAGTGACCCCAACCCCAATACACGAATCTTCGCAAAGAATTTTAGAAAATCCAATACCGAATTTGATTTACCGTATGAATGACTGAGAACTACAGTCTTAATTTTAATATCGCACCCATTATATAAGTTTTATATAAATCACTCCGACCATTCTTATTATATGTACCGCTTGGAACATAGGGGATGACCTTATATAATCCCAATGGAACAACTTGGATAGCGTGCGACCTTTCATTTGATTGGTTTATGTGCACACGACAGTGTTCCGTCCGTGCCTTTCCAACGCAATACATAATATGCATAGGCAGCCTCGTTGTCTCGTATAAAAATAATAATATGCAATAACTTGTTTACGAGTTTGTTTTTGCGACTTACTGTAACAGCAGTTGATTCTGACTTTTGTTGTGTGTTCCACAGGGAAAGTGTTCAAGCATAATGTCGGATCCTGACTGGTTTCAGTCTCATACGATGCAGAGTGCGTCGGCTTCCCCCTCTCCCATCCTGTCGTCAGATGCACTGAAGAAGAGGTTGGAGCAAATGTCTTTTGAGGAGCCTGGCTCCTCATTGCTAACTTCGCAGTTACGCACTGCCCCGCTAACCAACATCAGATCATTGTTAAACGGCGGATCCTCCCTCGATGGGAGCTGCTCCTCCGCTGCAGGCATAATGGCGTCCAGTGCGGCGACTCAAGGTTTCTCCCTGACCACTGCCGATATGAAAGCGAAAGGTTTACGAGCTGAGCAGCGCCAAGTATTCGCCTCTAGTCGCTCCGCCACTGTGCAGCAAAGTCGGAGTGAGCACGCTGAGATGATTGCGAGGTGCAGTGAAAGTGCCAGCACCAGCTCATTGGGTGCTCCACTTCTCGCAAATCCTTCCTCCCTCCTTGCAAATAACATGAATCTGCTGAGCATGCAACAACAACAAACGACACAATTCTGTGCATCCTCCTCTCACGGAGTCACTCGTAGCTTCTCATCATCGTCGGGCTTTCCTGCTTCATCCTCCTCTACGAACACTATTTTCAGCGACAAAAATGGCAGCACTGACTCCGCCATTCAGTCAATGAGCCAGTTAACTACGGACCTGGTTCCGTCGCTGGAGTCTTTCGTGTCACCCATGAGGCGAGCGCCCTTCAACTTTCGAAATTTCAACCGCCCCCTTTGGACAGACATGCGCGACAATCGAATGACTTGGGATCCCACAATCATGAAGACCTCTACGAGTCAGATCCAGTTTAGTGCGTCACAGCACACGTTCCTGGAGGCTGCTAATGCGAATGGACAGTGCCACTTTAGGGCTTTCAAAGATCAGCGTGTCATGCTCAGGCAGAGTTATGGTGCTTCCGAGTCTGAGTCAGACAACGATGATGACGAGGATGACGACTTCGTACCCACGACGAAGTATATTACGTACCACCAACGACCCGCGATCCCTTTCCCGTCCCGACCAATGATCGCAAACAAACCACACTATCCTCCATCAGAGGACGATGACATGAGTTCACAAGCACCATCTGAAATTGGTGACCACAGCCCCAGATCAAGCGTCCTAATCGAAGAACTACCTGTGACACCTGAGCACAAAAAGTGTTACAAAGTGGCCAATGAGCTGTTGACCACGGAAAGGACATATGTGCGGATTCTTCACCTGATTGACCAAGTCTTCCACTTTCGCGTCGATCAGGAAAACCGAGTACAAACCATGTTTCCTCCAGAGATTATCACCCAAATGTTTTGTAATATCAAGAGTCTTTACCAGTTGCACCACGACCACCTTCTGCCCCAGCTCGAAAAAAGGCTTGCAAATTGGGAGGACGATCCTAGAATCGGTGACATCATGAAAGACTTTGCCCCCTTCCTCAAAATGTATTCCGAGTACGTACAAAACTTTGACAATTCCATCACTCTAATCAACTTGTACCGCGAGAAAAACGCCCGCTTCATGAATATCATCAATGAGATCCAAGTAAGCAGACGAGTTCAGAAGACACGATGAAATAAACCTAACTAAAATACCCCAGATTAAATATAAATCCCTTCACATCTTCATATGTGCAGCTATAATCTTTGTGAATGAATGAATAATTTTGTACAGCCACCGCACCGGTTCGTCCAGACCTTCATTGCTTTATACTAAATAACCCACTTTCTTACTCCTTTTAGAAACTAGAAGAATGTGGCAACTTGCCAATTCAGCACCACTTGATTGGTCCTATCCAGCGGATACCCAGATACCGCCTCCTTCTGGAAGCCTACTTGAGGAGACTGCCTGAAGACTCAGAAGACCGCCCAGACACAGAGCGTACGTCCAGCAAATTGCAGAGCAAGTAGGAATTTAAAAAAAAATCATTGCATGTGAGTAAACGGAATTTATTGGATTTACAGGGGCGCTGGAGATTGTGTCCAAGGCGGCAGAACATGCAAACGAGGCAATGAGACGAATTGCCAGTTTCAAGAAGCTGTTGGAAGTACAGGAAAACGTTAAGGGTGTCGTGGACCTGGTGAGTCCTACACGAACACTGGTCAAAGAAGGCAAAATCTCCAAGATCTCGGCCCGAACTGGTGACCATCAGGAACGTTACGTTTTCCTTGTAAGTACACAGTTATGTACTAATAAAGTCGCCTCCGCTGACATTGTACAGGTGGCTAATTATTGTTCTTTAACCTTGCTTATATTAACACTGTTATTCTTGACTCTTGTTATTCAGTTCAGTGATGTAATCCTGCTGTGCTCAATCCGGCCAATTGCTAATCGCATGATTATCTCGAATGCCCCTTATCAACTGAGAGCACGATTGGACATGGCCTCAGTCACTGTTGCCGAGGGAGATGACCTTGAAGTGGTGAACACTTTCTACGTGGAAGACAGTCACAAAAAGATTGAACTGTACACTCAGTAAGTGTGTCCAAACCTCCTATTTGCTTAACTGTATGAAAATCAGTATATTAAACCCGGCTCTTTCTAGAAAGAAATAGGTGGTTCAAAAATCAATATAAACAACAATAATATACTATATTTTTGTTTAATTTTCAGAACGGCACATGAAAAAGATGAGTGGATGACAGCCATTCATAACGCAAAAGAAGAGTTGATTGAAAGAAAGTCCTCCCTCCGGTTAGGCTCCATCAGTCCCACAGAGGATGAACTAGGGATGAAAGAGCCAACCAAGTTGAAAAGTGATTCGGTGTCCAAATGTATGGAGTGCTACACCTCCTTTACCATGCTCAAACGGCGACACCATTGTCATGCATGTGGAAGCGTAAGTTTAATTATTACCAAAACTTCAATTAATGTACAGGTGGACCAGCTATATGGACTATGAAAATGACTGTATCGTATGCATGGACTAATTGACTTATACTTGTTTGTTTTTGCTTATTCCTGGGCCGTCTGGTAGGTGGTTTGTGCCAAATGTTCGGATTGTAAGTTACCGCTTCAGTATGCAGGAGGAAAGTCGTGTCGAGTATGTAAACGATGCAAAACGGTGCTCTTGGAAAAGGTTGCTCAGTCGAAAAAGCTAGACTCGGATCCTACAACACCTGAGGATTCCGCAGAGAAATTGAGAGGAGTCCTTGATGTACGTGCAATCCCGGGCATTTAGATCTCCCTAAATATTGACTATTTTAATTAAATACTAACTGACTATTGACTATTCATTGGTGTTGACTGACTCTTGCACTTGTTCTTTTATAGGTGCCAGCTAAAGTACCTGCCGTTTTAAGTGGCTACCTCAGCCTTCGACTTCGTGGTCGCAAAGAGTGGACTACGAGATGGTTCACCTTAAGGACTGACTTCGTACTCTACTGCTACGAGAAGGAGTCTGATGACAGAGTAAATATTTTCCGTAGACATTCTCTCGCCTATTTCTGTGGCACGTTGTTTCACTTAAAATTACAATGGATTTGTTGGTGTTGATAGGCTATGACTGCGACCCCTATTCCTGGCATGTCTACTGTGATGATTGAAGACTTGCCAAAGACAGAGACGCCGAGCGTTGCTTCTGCGGAAAAGGAGCGTGTATTCCGTATTGCACATGGTCATGGTAGGAAGTCATTTGTTTTCCTGGCAAACACAAGACCCGATGCCCTCAAATGGGTTCAGCATCTCAAGCAGGCTGGAAAGGCGGAACTGTCGGGCACATCGAATAATAACAATCCCGATTCGACGGAGACAAAATCCATCTTGAGCAATCAACCATGACATATCAGGAATGAAGGTACGGAGAATAGTGAAATGACAAGGAGACGAGGAGGGCGACGACTTCAAAACAAGTTAACTAGTTACCATTACCACCAGCTCTTGCTCGCTACGCCTACGAGTACGAGGACTATCCTATGAACAGTTTGTTGAAGAAAAAAATATCAGTATAGCGAAGCATCTACCCAAACAATGAAATGAAGCACTAAGCACAACTTTCCTTCACTTTCGACTCGAGAGAGTCGTCGTCGAGATGAAACATAATGTGACAACGGGTAGGAGTAGAGATTAGCTCTCGCAATCATCATTTGTTTAAATCATTTACACAAGCTGTATTATCATCATTACTGTTGATATCATCGTATATTGCTTATAATTGGATTTATGTAGTGTGTTTATTACAATTAATTAGTACTGATGACTGAGAGTGAGTACGGCGTGGTAGGCTGGGTAAACCAATATAGGTAGTCCTATAAATAAGGCACAATATACTTCTCTGTTCTGAATAATCTTAAATCATATCATCATCCACACCTCGAAAGACTCTTTAGATGTAGGTGTATCTGAGCGAGGTTGTTTTGTGTTAATTATTGTGAGCACGCATTGCACAAGCCTAAGCTAGTGTGAGGGCGTGAGGTGAGTTGTCCTCCCTGAAGAGGTATTACGATTGTTATTATTAGTACTATTACATCTTTTTAAACTGCGATAAAACTATGCTTTAATTTAATTTGCCAAAGCCAATGTGAATCTTATCGAAGCAATGCAATATATGCAATCACTTATTAGCTATAAAAGAATGCCGGTCAGACGTTTAAGGTACAGCTGCACTGTGGGTGTGGACGCGGGCAGTTAGTGTCATGTGACTGTGTCCCGTCCGCAGCCCGAGCTGGGCTTATTGTTAGTGTACAAACCAAATGTGTCATTTCAAATCATTTATTTAGCCGTCACACTTTATTAGATTATTATTATTATTAGATATTGTGTTTGAATATTTTAGAATATTCACTTGCAGTGTTAATCAAAATAACGAACTCTCCAAAGACGTAAGTGTAGATAATAGTAGAGTTGATTATTGGCTACATAATCATGCAGTACAATTAATAAAATTACTGTGCAAAGCAATCGTTCATGTAGAAAATAGGAAACGTTTGATAGGTATTATTATTAGTACGGCTTGTCGTCGTGCCTACTATGCTGTCCAACCTTTTTTACGCAGAAATAAACGAAAAATGTTATTGCCTTTGATGATGTCGTGTGTATTCTCCAGTTGGTGTTGCTTATTGCATATACTTTAAAACCATCGGTGTCGCGGAAGTCGGAATCGGAATGCGTATTTTTTCCCAACTAAAGCAATGCATTAGATGCAACAATGAGACGATAGCTATATTCATGGCAAGCGTTCATGAATTTGAACAAATGGGAGTAGAATATTCCCTAGGGTGTCTTACCTATTTAACCAAACTCCTGTTTGGCTTTGTTTTCTTCTGATTTTCTATTTTAAAAATACAAAAGAATAAATAAACAGAGTCCCAACTGAATAGGGTTTAACCTATGTTATCAAAGATGTAAATATACAGAGTTGCTACTGGTACTGATCTCCATGAAATTTCAACTTTCCACATCATTCATTCACCATAAAATGGCATTTATTTGGTGGAGAGTTAATCAAAATCTATTTCTACATTTTTCGAGTCATCACAAGCGTGCCCAATTCTTGATTTGCAAACAAAGGATTCCTCCGTAGAAGTCATAAAATGACCATAATAAAAGTATTTATAGAAAGTAGCACAGGCCACATTGTTAATCAGTTCAATCGACTTTCCTCCATTCTCTGAACTTAAAAAGTCTTTGAACCAACTCGGCTTTCTAAAATTGCAAATATGCAAGTATATCTTATAGCTGCATGATCAGTTAGTGCATTCCGTAGTAAGTATTTCATTTCAGAACATTCCAATTCTAACCAACTTGCATCATTATATTTATATTCCCAACTTCTCATCTCCCGTTCATTCTGGTTTAGAAAGACCATGTCCAGAATTCATCACGCCCGTAGCAGATGTCCGTTGGACTACGATATCTACGTTAAATACAACGCAGAGGGCGATTTGTCCTTTTTGACAGTCCGTCACGATGAGAAACCGGAAATCCAGCTGAGGTTTCCAAAGAGCCGGCCATTCTATAGCACATCCATGCCCTGTCTACCTCCACTTGCGGAAACCAGCAATAATCACCATTTTGAGCAAAACCGACTTTACCGACGCAACTTACAGCGGTACTTCAGTTCTCACGTTGACATTGGCTTCCCTGGATCATCTTCCGCCGGGACAGTGGCCGCAGGCCCGTGCAAGTCCCAACTTGGTGGAACCTCTTCACTACCTCAGCTATCGCAAATCCAGGATGGACTATCGGAGGCATCTTTAGATAACCTGGTTTGTGGAGAAATCGAGGACGACGACCATGGGAGCTGGTTGAAGGCCTTCAGGAAGCAAGTGATATCGTTCCTCCGCAGGATTAACTTTCCACGAAAAATTCGTAGATACTTTGTAGAGAAACGGAGATTCAACCTCTACGACCTTCCTGATGACATGAGGGCTCAGCTAAAGAGCATTTATGTCTACTAACATTTTTGTAAACTGCTAATTGAAATTTGCTAAATGATTAAATGTACCTTTTGGCTCATATGAATGAATAAGAATAAAAAGAGCAAGTAAAACTACATACCTACCTACCTACACACATGTCGGTCTGCCGCTCATGAACAAAGACGTGTTGGACAAAACTTCACGCACTTTGTCTGATAAAAGCGTTCTTTTGATTTCATACGCGCTCATGCAATTCTTCATGCACCCACATCCAACATCTGATGATACCTAGCTTCCACCACAACAGTTGTTTCTTTTTGGGAATCATCACTTCGAATTGCAGTGTGCTGATCGTGAGTGTGGACAATTTGGATCGGATAAATTAGTTCAAATATAGCTTCCTAACTGCAGGTAAAGGTGGTCAACATTTAAAAAATTAATTATTTCCACAAGTTCATGTTATATTATAGATATTAAAAATAGGTTGAGGATTGAGTTGAGCGGTTTAAACCATCATCATATCATATGGTTACCTATATTATTGTTTGTTATTATGTCGTGTGATCAGTGATTCCAAGCACGACTGCAGACCTCGATAGTCATTTTGTGGGAGACTTAAGGGAGGTGGCTCCCGTGAACACTCAAAATTCGAAACCTTTGTTACGTCGTATTGCATATTACATTGTTTATCTTGTTTTGCAGCACACCCACCTCCTCTCTGGCTACCAGGATTCGGCTACTACTTGGGGTTAAAGCAGTGTAAGATATCCACTTCTGTCATAAGTATCTATGTAACTACAAAATGGGTTCCGTCCTTTTTATTTTTAACGGATCAGCTGGTTTAGCTCAGGTTCATTTCATAATTAAGTCATTTCTTTTTGTCGGGTTTCAGATTTTGAGGAAATAAGATGCCTCGGCAAGTAGGAAAAAGCACTGGGGGTCGTAGGGGTCGCGTGACACCGGGAGGACGGACTATAAAGTTGAGATCAAAAATTAAGACCCATGCTGGTATTAGAAACAGACACTCCCTTCAATGGCGAGGAGAGCAGTTAGTCCAGAAGGAAAATCGTAGGTCTCCTCGATTGGCTGCAGCTGCAGCACGGGACAAGGCTCCAGTCGTGAGCGGAGGTATCAGGTAAGATTATATAACATTCACTTTACTAAAATAATAATAAATACTATATTTGCATTTTTAATCTCCAATATTTGTATTGCTGTCTACTGTACAAACAGATGTAGATATATATTAATATGATTGAAATTGATATATATCATTTTAGTGGGACCAATCCTACTCCGGAGAATGCCTGCTACGGCCGACAATGGGCCGGTACGCCTAAATTAGCCAAGAGGAAGTGTCGTGGGCGCCTCCAAGCTCCGTCGCGGGTCCTCAAGTTTCGATGATGATCTTCAAGGAAAGCTCAACCTCTCTCTATCAACTTTCTACTAAGCAATTATACTCCAGAAACGCAGTCTGTTTACCGTGTAATAAGTATTCCTCCTCTGAAGTATGAAGCACTTCCCCTTCTCAAACCTTGGCCTGTTCGTTCGTAATGTCTACCGCTTCTTTTAGTTAGCTTTCGTATTCAGTCCAGTCGTATCATAAATTATCTAATATTGCTATTGGAATTGGAGGTTTAGCTGTATGGGTCTATAACAAAAATGTTGTGTTGATGAATACATGGTTTGAGTTGTTGGTTTCATTAGTATTTACCTAATTAAGTATGTACTATTAAATCTAATATAATTTCGATGGTTCCGTCGTTAAACTATACTCAGCACCTTTTGCTTTCTTTAGAAAGTTCATCTCAAAATAATAATAATTGAAGCTAAACAGGCAAAATCGTACTTTTTATTTAGTATGTACTTTATATTATACACTTCTTGACAAGTCATCAAAAAATAACTTATACATTTCCATACAAATACATTGTTTGCCGTGTGTGTAAAAACATGGGTATGATGATGTGGCGAATGTCAATCACGCCAAAAACTTACAATAATAACAGTAATACCCTGCTCACTACATATCAATGTCAAACAACATCTTGTTTCAAGGCAGCCGCTGCACCAAGTTTCATGAATCTGGAATTGCCAAAAATCCTCGCAAGTCTAGTCACCGAAGCTGCAGCAGACGTTGGCTCACAACCACAACACATTTGGCTTCCATCACCACGAAGTACGGTAACACAGCGCCAGTTGCCCATATAATTGCCTGGAATAAATAAATATACGTTTTATGAAAATAAACGACAGTACGTTCGACTTACTCATGCAAGTTTATGGTGTAAAATAAAACGTAGAAACTGTGCCACAAATCATACCCTTCCACAATCGCACACAGCCATCATCTCCTGAAGACGCCAGTATCGTACCAGTTACGTTCCAGGCAACACGCCACACAGTTGAGTTATGATCGGAGCATTGTGCAATTGCTCTGGTGACGATTTTGAGTTGGCACTTGGTTATCCTCTTCCATGCTACATGTCAAAGCAAATTAAGTACTTTTATGTATTCATGTCCATTCATGTATTAACAATAAATAATAATCGTGTTACAATTCAATCCACAAAAACGTACTTTTGAGGCTCCAAAGACACAATTTTGAGATCCTTAGACGCAACACCAAGTATATGGTGTGATCGACCGAGGTTGGGAGCAAATGACAAATCATTCACAGGATCAATAACATCCTGTAAACTTTCAATTCTATTCCAGCGACGAAGATTCTCGTTAAATTCGTATATCATCACTTTCGGAACGTCCAAAGTTGAGTCATCAGTACCTGAAAAACAATATTTTAAAATGCAATACACTCCTTCAAGTTGTTTCATACACTACTTTTACTTTACACAAGGCAAACGTCAACTTTAGGTTTAAGTGATTATTTAAGTAATCTTAACCGTATACATGTACAATTAAGCTTGTCACTGAGGTCACCTACCAACTGCAATCATTGGAGCAAAGTGACGAGGATAAGTCGGGTTCCAAGCAATACAAGAACACGGCATTTTCACAGGGATTTCATACTGCAAAGACCACTGAGTTAGGTTCAATTGTCACTGATGTCACCTACCAACTGCAATCATTGGAGCAAAGTGACGAGGATAAGTCGGGTTCCAAGCAATACAAGAACACGGCATTTTCACAGGGATTTCATACTGCAAAGACCACTGTGTAAGATTCATCACGTCCGGTGCCTCATAAATTCGAACAAATCCATCAGCCGAGCAGGTCGCCAACACCAATCCTAGATAGCGAGGGGCAAATTTAACGTCTGTCACACTGGTCCTCGAATCCACCAAAGTAGTCCGCTTCACCCAGTGAGTTGCAGACACTCTATCCCCCATACTCCCTTCTCCAACTGTAATTAGGTATATACCAACAACAACACGACAAAATTAGTCACTATTCTTGCAATATACATAATTATCTCCTCCGTCATGCATGAGCCTCAATCCAATTTTTTTAGTCATTAAAGTCATAAATACAAGTAGCAATTGCACCACTCATGACTCACACTTACTACTACTGCAGACTGCCATCATCAGACAAACCTGAATCCTAATTTCACACCTAATTATATATATATATATATATGTATATCATATATCATAATAATAATTTCATTAATTTTAGATAATGTCTAACTGAACTAACCCACTTCTTCCCAAACAGCAGCAGTCCGATCAAATGAGCACGTTGCAATAACCTGGCCAAACTCGGGGTTGGCCCAAGTCACCTTCCAAACGGAGCCTGAATGTGCCTTCCAAGAGGCCGTAGAGTTCCAGTTGCCGGCCGCCGCGTCTAGCTCCCAAACCCGGACCGTTTGGTCGCTGGAACAGGTCGCCATCCTTGTCCCATAGTAATCAAAGGCCACATCATGGATCAAATCCTTGTGATCCGTCTTTATCCCTCTTGCCACAAACATTATTACTATGCCGCCCTCTGCCTATATTGTGCCCTGCAAACGCAAAAAAAAAGAATAGAAATATAATTAGCGGATCTTGGCAAGTGACAAGTTGTCAATCAAGTGAAGTCGTGCCGTCCATTGAGCGTCAATATAAATCAGTCAGTGAGTGGGCGGATTATTTTTTGTCGAGTGTCAAAAGCTGCCACCGCCGCACCACCACCACCACCACCGTAGTAATTCACAAACTGTGTATAATAAAACGACTAACTTACCGTGTATAATATTACAAGCAAACAGGATGAATTAATAGTTCAAAAGGTACTCTTTAAAAAAAAAAAACTCTACAAAAGAAACTGTGTCAACCAGAAATATTTTTTTGTCAAACTATCGCACTGGCTGGTAGACTAACGACAATCAAAGTAATTGATCATCATCATCCTCATCATCATATCATTCACGAAGAAAAACCGGAGGGAGGAGGTTAAGAGTTGGAGGGAGAGGGAGGCAAGGCAAGTGCCTGTAAGTAAATAACAAAAAATGTACGCAGCTGTAATAGCTCTGCTGCTCTTCTGTGGTTCACTAACTTATTCCGTGTGGTTGTGTTGATGTGTGTGTCGTGTGCAGAGCAGAATAGCAGAATTGCAGAGAAGAGTGGAGGCAGGCAGGCTGACTGAAGAGCAAAAGAAGAGAGTAGAAGCCTCTCATTTAAACATGAGCCAGGATAGCTTAAGAAGGCGCCCGAGAGTGTCAACTCTCCCATCTCTCTGTGGCACTATAGCAAGGCTATTCATGTGGGGTGGTTGTTGTTGTTGGTTTGGTGGTGTGGTCTTTGTTGCACCACCACCGCCGCACCACTACTACTTCATATGTATGTACCACAGCAAGCGGTGCGGTGGTGGCTTTTTGTCCATGTCCATATTATAGAGATGTGGTGATGCATAGGCATAGTTAGTTATGTTATGGGTCATTCGTTAAGTTTGATACGCTTGGGATTTTGGGATGCCTACAGCTAGCTCCTCTGGTGATGACGATGAGGTTGGAGTTGCAGCGCTACTCGAGTACCTCCTCCTCCACTTTGCCAACTTGTAACCCTGAACTCTTGGTCGTTGCCCTTCTTGTGAACTGGTCTGTGTTTGTCAACGTTGGACTTGAGACGAAACTCACCACCCACAGTCACCACGCTCACAGATGGGACAAGGGTAAGGTTTTACACCGGTGGTGGTGTGTATTGTGGCGTGTTCCTAATTATGAGTAGGAAATTATACTTAAAATCCCGTTGATTTTCATGCTTTCAAAGGATGAAAAACCAAGTCGTGAAAAAAATTACCTTAAGCCCATTTCTCGTCTTGAACACTTTGTGACAAACGGTGCACTTGT